>JAEIFJ010000677.1:0-160086 GCA_018903435.1 Leucophenga varia
ATTTTATAGAAAAATATTTTGTACATTTTTTTTGTTTTTTCGCCGGAGCTCGACTCATAAAGTGACTGCTTCGGGGGTCACCGTTTTGCGACGATACAGCATATTCGAACCGCTGCGAAGAAGGACCTAAATGCCTAAAATTGACTTTTTAAACTGTATCGAAGATTGGAAATCATGAATATAATTTACAATTAGTTTACACAAAATTTATAAAAATAACAAAAATAATGTGAATATTTAAATTATTTTTTAAATAATTTTTGAACTTGTTGTGAATTATATTCATTGTTTCATTAAATTTTAGAAGAAAAATGAAACCAACCAAAAGTTATTTTGTATGACACCCCTATTAAAGAATCTTTTAAATAAATGCAATAAATTCTTATATTTTGCCACAGTAGTATATGTTAAAAATAAGTCTTATGTCAACCCAAGTTAGAATATGGCTAAGATTGAACCAGCATCATACAAACCAACATTCCATTTTCGAGTTTATGTGTGAAACGAGTTGTTTTTGTTGTGAATGTATTGACTTTAAACTAAGTAAAAATATTTCTATTGTTAATCCATATAAATACTACAGTCTTGATGTAGATCAGGTCACTATAGCTTATAGCCCTCATACAAACTCACCTCTTATTTTTCGATATTTTTCAATAAACCTATAGATCTCTAAAGCTGGGTTGTATCGGACTATGGACCCTATCCCCTTCTGAAATACTATCTGCGCCGCTCATTCAGCATTAATTAGTTCAAAATAATTAGAGGGCGAGTAAGAACGAGAGAGAGAGCGAGCGAAGGAGAGAGAGATGAATAAAATTGATTTCAAATAATCAAAATGTTTTTTTTTCAATTCCAAAGTTTTTTAAACTTTCCTCGCTGCTAAAGTTGCAATTTTGCAAAGTATTTATAGCAGAATATGTACATAAATTCCATAAAAATAAACTTTTACTATTAAAACTTGTTGTCATCGTCGTCGTCGTCGTTGTCGCTGGCATCGCCCTATTTAAGTCTTTCATTTTTAATATACAAAGAAGCGCAGCTTATTTTAATTCAATTTCAGGAAAAACTTTTTATTTCAATGCATCAAATCAAGCTGAAGTTGAACTCAATGTAAAAGTTTTGATCATTGCAATTTGTTGGTTGCTCTTTTTGATTTTTTTTTGCTTGTCAAGTCATCTCACTCGGGTTTCATTTGCAATTTGAAAAACGTATTTGCAGAAAAAACTTCAATAATGTCAAATGTCAAATGCAAAAGCTGCTTCACTTTTTTTTTTGTTGATTTAGTTCGTTCGTTTTTTTTTTTATTTATTTTTTTGTTTTTGTTTAGTCTGACTCAACAAGTTTGACGCCGGAATGAACAAACATAAATCGCTGATTTTTAGCCGTAGCCGTAGCCGCACTGAAAGATGAGCTACACGCGTAATAACACCGAAGCCGAGTAGCAGCAAAAAGAAAAGTGTCAGTAAAATTCCCGAAGCGTTTCTTTTAAGGTTTTATTTTTTCTGTCCTCGAATTGGGTTTCATTTGCTGCTTCTTTATTTTTTTTTTTTTTACAATATTATGTCCTCTTTTTTTTCTTCTTTTTTTTTTTTTTTTGTGTCATACGCACAAATCCTGTTGAATTATTCAGTAACTAAAGCTGAAAGCTGTTGCTACGCGACTCATTTGCATTTCTCATTATTTGCCATTTCGTTGCTGTTGTTGTTGTTGTTGTTGTTGTTTTTCATGTCCTTCAGCGCGTTGACGGCATTTCTCTTTATTGGATTCTTTTAAAGTTTTATGATTTTTTTATGAAGTTTGTAACGCGTTTTGATTGATTGATGTTCGTGATTAATAACTTTAATAAAATATTTATATAAATGATATTCTTATGAAGACATTTAAATTTAAATAACAAAAAAAAAGAATACAAAATGGTTTTCCTGCATTAGTTCATGTCTTCTCAATCATATGGCTTAAAGCGGCTGTTATGCTGGAACCGCATACTATGATCCACAAAGATAAAAAGGTATATTAGGTCTGTGGCAGTCTATAAATCACTGGTATAACACAATAGCTAATGGAGTTGCCAAAAAAAATTATTTTCGGTTATTTTTTCACAGTGATTTAAAAATTGCAATGTTGCACTTCGACTAAAAGTAGTGATTTGCCGTTTTTTTTGTATCTCAGTGAACATGTTCCGTTATCGGCGATTTTGGGTATTACTGTTCGCGAATAGTATTCAGTAATCGCTGATTGTTTTTCGCGAACTGCGATTTAATCACACTGTGACTCAAAAATCACTCTTTTTGCCAACACTAATAGATAACACTAGTTTAAAAAGATCTGGGTTTTCATGGACCTATTTTCACGTATTTTGGGGGCGTAGATCCAATTGATAATCACTTTAGATGAAAAAAATATCTTTCAAACCATGTACAGATCAACTGTTTCGAACAAATCGTTCTATAAATATCTAGTAATGACTGTCCTAAAAAAAACCATTCTGACTATGTCTCGAGGACGGTCTTTAAGAATTTTTGGTGGTCGTTTTTAGAATCAACGCCTAAAAATTCATGAAAGTAGATCCATTTTTTGGTGTACAAACTAGAGTTATTGGCCATACACCCATTTTGGAAATCACAAAAATTTTGGGTTAAAAAAAAAACTCGAAAAGTTGTGGGAGATGGAATTATTCTAAGCATGAAATCTGAATCAAAATCCATCGGATAGGTAATCTCTTTTTCTCGTCTTTAGTCAAATTTGTCGGCCTATGTCATCATTGCATCATACTTTAAATAAGAAAGGACGCTGAAGTCGAGTATGCTCGACTGCAAGATACCCTGTAACAAAGTATCTTAAGTTAAGTCCTATCTTAGTTCCATACCTCAATGTATTTGATTTTCATTAAAAAAACTTAATAAATGGGGTATATTTGTATGGGGGCTATACCTTAAAATTGTGTTGGTCCTACCTATATAGGAATATTTTATTGGGACCTTCATAGACATAATTTATACAAAATTTAGACTTTCTAGAATAATAGACTCATGTCGTTTTTATGCAAATGTATTGTGTGGGCAAGTACCCCAAAAATGGGTCTAGTGAAAACCCGTTTGGAAGTGCACACTTGACGGTTTAGGAGAGCTTAAGTTTCAAATATGGTGGTCCTATCTCTTATAGACTCCGAGATAATCTCTCTCATATGGCAATCAGCAGGACAGACAGACATTGTTAATTCGACTTCTTTTTATCTTCACTTTATATATACTTTATAGGGTCTATCTAGCCTCCTTCTGTCTGTCACATACATTCTCACAAACTTAATATACCCTTTTTACCCTTTGAGTACAGGGTATAAAAAAAGTGTACCATAGATGTTTTTTTTTTTTTTTTTTAATGCTGTGTTTTTTATTTGCAATCAGTCCCTTAGGGGCCTATCAGTGAATTGTAATGCATAACATTGAATTTCTATAAAGTATTCCATGACTTGGGAGTTGTTATTGGGTTTAAAAAGGGGTGGGGGAGTGATGGAGGAGGGAGGAGGATTTAAAAGTTTATGTGTGTGGCAAATCCAGGGGGTGTAACCTCTTCAGTCGCCGAGTCGTTGTACTGTTATCCAACATGTTTATGGCCAGAGGGTTGACATGGTTGTCCAGTCTATCCAGATATGCCTTAATGAGCCTAGCCACCTCCTGGCTTATGCAAGGGACTTCTAGTTCCTGGTGGATTTCTGCATTTGTATGATATGGGTGCGCCTCAGAAATAATGCGCAGAACCTTGTTTTGGAAGACTTGGATTATTTCCCTGTTGCTTCTCTTTGCAGTGCCCCAGAGCGCTATGCCATACGTCCACATAGGTTTAAGTATGGCTTTGTAAAGGAGGAGTTTGACCCTTAGTTTGATGGTGGACCTTCTATCTAGCAGCCACAGATGCTTGCGCAACCTTTCGCTCAACTGGGAAACCATAGATGTAACTTAAAAAAAATACAAACATTGATAAAGTTGAAAATTTTGCATTGCCCATCGCCAATTTTTTTTATCTCGGTGTAGTAACATTTGTTTCGAATTTCGTTTTTCCTGTACAATTATTTGCAAAAATAGCATGCATTTTTTTTTTACCGTTTTAAAGGGGATACCCACTTTTTCAGCTAGCCGGTCCCAGTCCATATCCTATCTTTTAAAATGAACACAATAATACACATCTACAAAATTTCATTAAAATCGTTTGAGTTGTGTTGGAAAAACCTCACTTAGGGGTATAAAAAATAGCCTGCGTCCTGTTCTTAGACCTACTGAATATACAAAAAGTTTCTAAGAATCGGTTAAGCCGTTTCCGAGGAGTTTTATTACAATTACTGTGACATGAAAATTTTATATGTTTGAAGAAGAGATATCGTTGCAATAATCAAGTCACCAGTCAAAAGGGGGGCGCTTCTGAACTTGAATAAAATATAGCGAGTTACTTATATTGCCCCTTTTGTAGTTAGTTAAATAGATCCAAAAAAATCTTAACATGGATTGTGTTATATATGAGATAACTAGGAATCAGATAAGTTAACAGCTGAGACAGAAATTGTATTGTATGAAGAAGAGAACTCATTGAAATAACAATTTTGCATGTAACATATCGATACTTCATGAGTGCAATGTATCGATACTTTAATAATCGATATCGCTTAAATTTGATTATTTTGTAAATTGAGTAATGTAGTGAATAGCTGGAAATTTAAATTAACAAAGTAACAGAAAAATGGGGCAGCATTTATTTTTGATAAACTTTGGGCCAACAATTTTATATGTAATATATCGGTACTTCTGGAGCGCAACGTATCGATACTTTAATAATCGATATCGCTTAAATTTATAAATCGTTTTTTGTCAATTGTTAAATATTGTATTCAGGCATTTTTGTTTCGAATTTATCAAAAATTTGCATTTAAAGTGGATTCAAATTTCGATTGTAGGCAAAAATTGGATTTTTTTTTGTTACATTCTTAATATGTCTTATTATCTATCTATTTTATCTACTTTATTTATTCAATTTATTTTTTCTTATAGTCAGTCCAGTCTTTTTTTTTTTTATAGAAATTTTACTTGTTCGTTTCGATTTGTTATTATTTGAAGCTTTTTTTTTTTCAACGCGTTTTTCGTAAAAAAATTTGCATTTTATTTATTGACGGATTTAAATAATAAACACAAAGTTGGCTGACTTTTCTTCTTTACTCTTTCCTATTTTTTTATTTTTATTTTTTTTTAATTTTTTCAATGCTATTGCTCTCTCTCTCTCTGTGGTGTTGTATGCTTTGTTTCTATTTATTGTTTCGGTTTTTTCGTTTAGCATATTTTTATTTATTCGACGCCTTGTGGCTTTGTGCTAAGTTTAGCTGCGGTTCGCTATGCAAATCGTGTCTATTTTTAATGACGCCATTTTGTGTTTTTTTCATTTCGTCGCCATTTTAATAATTTAATTTTTTCGTACATATTGCTTTGGCTTAATATGAAATGAGTGAAGAAATTTGGCTAGACTTAAATTTTATTAGAAGAGACACAAATACATATCTGTAATGGAATTATGTTTTTATTATTTGTCTGGCATAAATATTGTTTATATGTATTTGTAGGTAGTTAAATTATTTGCTAATATTACATTATCATATTTATTTTTATTGTATTTATTTTTATGTTGCTACTGTTGCCATACACATATGTCTTCATCATCTCTCATTTATCAGGTTAAATAGTTAGCAACGTAATCAGTGCTGCGTCATCTTGTGTCGAAAGTTCTGATAAGCCCATTAGCCATAAATATGGCTACAACTATTCCCAACGCCATATTTACTTCTTGTATTAATAGTTTTTCCTTCTTTTTGTTTATCATTCACTCATTTATTTGATTGATTGATAGATTGATTTTCTATGCTACTCATGCATGTGTGTATCTATAAATTGCTTTGCTACATAATTCTGCTATTAGTGAAATCGGAATTTTTTTTTCCTATCGAATTGTTTGGCTATGCACAGTAGTCGTAGTGCTTAATTGACGCTGATAAAGTTGTTAGCCATTTGTTTTGATAATAAAAATTTAATTGTGCGCAAATACCTGGGATTATGTTTATTTTGCTTTTATCAAAAGCGGATATTATATTGTAGTGGACTATTATGTAAAAAAAAAAAGAAATAGTATACTGCAGCGTTTATGAGGTGTGAATTTATGAAAATTATTTGCAAAAAATATAAACGATATTCGGATGATCCACTAAGCATTTAGCAATTACTTTATAGCGTTGAACATGAATCCTTTATTGGCAACAAATCTCGTAAACCATTAAGAACGACTATGCTTGATTTAAGAACATATTTCTATTTAACCTTTTCAGCACTAGTGTTCATCCTATCGGTTCTTTTTTCAAGCTCAAAATGCTTCCATTGAAAACCATTGTGTTGATTTGAAGTTGCAAAAACTAAAAGTTAATTCGGGTCGTTAAGATTGTTTCGTCGCATCAGTTCGTTTGATTTTCATAACGAATTGAACTTATATCAAAAACAAATTGTACTTATATCGAGAATGAAGAACGTACTGAACTTATATCAAGAGCGATTGATACTCATATCAAGAGCAAATATTACGTATATTAAGAGGAATAGTACTTATATCAAGAACAAATTGAACCTACATCAAGAACGAATTGTACTTAAATATATCAAGAACGAATTTTACTTATATAAAAAGGAAATAATATACATACTATATATATCTTACATAAAGAACCATTTTCGTATTACATGTATCAAGAATGAAGTTTATTTATATCAAGAATGATTAATACTAATATCAAGAACGCATTGAACTAACAGCAAGAACGATTTTGTATTTACATATATCAAGAACGAATTATACTTATATTAAGAGGAAAAGTAATTATATAGCGAACGAATTAAGATCAATATCTAACTTTTGCTATAACGAATTTTACTTATATTAAGCATAAATTTTTCTTATATTACGAACGAATTGTTCTTATATCAAGAATGACTTGATTTTATACCAAGAACGCAGTGAATTGAGACCGAACTGTATTTATACCAATAACGATATGAACTTATATCGAGAACGAATTGTACTTATATCAAAAACAAATTCTTCTTATATCAAGAACAAATTATACTTGTAAAAAAACGCTTTTCATCTTACTTACTACGGATTGGCTCGATATAAAATAATAATGTTCTAGTCATTTCTGCTCTTAGTATTTGAAACAACGCTCGCCATTAATCGAAAATATTTTAATAAAATTTTGACACTTTGAACAATTTTTATACCTTAATCAAATTAAGAGAGAATAGGTCTCAAGTTGACTAGATATATTTCATACAGCAATGATCTCATTATTCCAAAAATTTAGGGATACACAATTTAGTAAATTCGTACGATTACAAATTATTCGCAAAAGTGGTGTTTCATTTCCAAAACGTTTCATTGCATGGTACATGACAAAAACTGTTATCGATTACAAATTAAAAGATTATCGGTCTAACCAAATCGCAAATTGTTTTTGCTTCGGCTAAAATTTCTGCTCTTTCAATTTTGGCATGAGTTGAAAATATTCAGGGGTGACACCAAAACATTTTTACCAAAAACTAGATGGGATTTATTTATATAAATCAAAAAACATTTATTTATTGTTTTCACATCAATTTCGTCCCCTTCAAAATAGTTCCCTCCGATTTAATACACTTATGCCACCGCTGCTTCCCAGTTCTCGAAGTATGCTAAAAAGTTTTCTTCCGTCGCGTGCAAATTTACGTTGAATGTCTTAAATCGACTCAAAACGGTTTCCTCGGAGTGGTCTTTTGAGTTTTGGGAACAGCCAGAAGTCACACGGAGCCAAATCGGGTGAATCGGGTGGTTGCGGAACGATAATGGTTGTATTTTTGGCGAAAAAGTCACCAAAAATCGACGCTGTTTTTCAAGAAAATTCATCATATTTGATACCAATCGACACTTGACACGTTTGAGGCCTAAAACATCTTTCAAAATGGTATTAAATGATCATTTTGATACTCCAATTTCATTAGCAATGTCTCTTATAATTAATCGACTTTGTGCCAGCACTAACTATTTTACTTTTTGGATGTGAGCATCGTCCATTAAGGTCGATGGTCGACCAGGGCGCTCTTCGTCATCAACGCGTTCTCAACCTTCTTTGAACAAATTATACCAATCATATGTTGTTGATTTTGATAGAGCTCGGTTCCCGTAAGCCCCTTATTTAACATTTTCAACGCACTTCTTTGTTGAATAATTGAAAAAATAATTGTAAAAATGAAAAATGCACTTTTTGTGAATTTTTGTGAAGAGTAACTCAAGCAGCTGTACCAACCAAAAAAAAAAAAAATATATTGAGCGAAAATATTTACCCTCGTAATTTATATCCAAACAAATTTCGAATACTTTAGTACATATTTATTTACATATTAGAACATGTGCGAAGCGTATTAACGAGTCTGTTTAAACGCAATCTAAACATTTACTTTTATTCTTACTTTTTTAACTATCATTTTTTTTGTAGTGAAGTTGTTTATTTATATTGGATTTTGTTTTTTTTTTTTTTTTGTATGTATATAGTTGAATACGAGGAGCTTAAATATAAAAGTGAAAATCCATAAATAATATCTTCTGGCACTGACAGCGCGCATGAGAGATGACGTGTCAGCAAATGGAAATATTCATTCATTCAAAAAAAAAAAAAAAAAAACGCACATAAACACAAATTTATATCTACAAACACACGCGCAGTTATTAGATAAGCAAACACACACATACACGCACAATGTTTATGATGTAACAAAAACTAGTAACTGTAAAAGGTACAGAAGCAACAGGATAAACAGAAACAGGCACATAAGACATACACACAAAATGGCGTCGCGACGTGCGCACAGCTGTCGTCTTCATTAGGAAATCTAAATAAATATTTTGAAAATTGAGTTTGAGTTGTTGCTCATTAAAATAAGCAAATGAAATAAAGCAACAAGTTTGACGCCATTGTTTATTTTCTTGCTATTTTCATTAATAAAATATTGCCATTAAAATGATGTCTTAATCTGGGTATTATTATTAGCACAAGTTAGAAATATTGTATAAGTGTGCAAGTGATAGCACAAATAAAAGAAAGAGAGCGCGGGTGAAGAAGACACAATCCAATTATCATTGCCATTTTGACACTAAATCTCAACGCTTTATAAGCAGCAGTTATACTCGTCTCTCTCTCTCTTTTCTCTCTCTCTCTTTCTGTGAGTTAAATTTATAAACTAAAAACCACTTTGTCTGTGTTTTAGAAATTCAAAATAGTTGAGTAAAACTTTCTTAAGAATTTTAACTAATTTTGATTGCGTGTTAAAATGAGGTTTCTTATGAAGTCTTATAATAATTGTTGCTGACTGGTTACAAAGTGTATAAATATGAAAAAGACTCTCAAAGGTTATTAAGAATGAAAGGATATTCCGTTGTTATTGTTGTTGTTGTAGCCATCTAAATAAATTTCTAAGTGTGACGTATGACGTGGGTAGTAGATACTATTTTTCTGCTTGTTTTTGTTTTTGTTTTTGAGGCTTTTTAGATGCCATAAGCTGCATGAAATAACTCTAAGCAGCAGCAAAAACAGCAGCCGACGTCTATATGAATTAGTATCTTAGTACCATATGTATGGCTTAGAGTATATATAAATTTATATGTGTATATGTTTGCGTGTGCGTGTGTTTTATGCCTTTCACTTTGCGTTGGTTTTGACGTTATCACCCATTGTGACACATAATATTTATAATGGTGTACCAAAAGCAAAGCAAAGCATAGTAATAGCTTTAGCGAAAAAAAAACGGAAAATATGTTCACATTAAGCTTCAAGATATACGCAATCGCAATAGAACCAGACGACATTGGCGACAATACCAAAATACACCTACGCAGCGTTTAGCTGTGCTGTGCAAATATCATACATATGTGTCCTTTACTAATACGGCGTCATATATATATAGTGATGGTTAAGTAGAGTATTAAATTATTGTTAGATTTATTAAATTATTGCCTCATTATTGAAAAGGCATATAATTTTTATAGAAATGTGAAAAGATACATTTGTATCTTTTATATTTCGACTTAAAATCTATCGCACTTCAAAGCTATTAAGAGGACATTCAAAATTTAAGTTATTCAAAAGTTTCTCAAACTTATAGAAAAGGTTCTGTTTAGCAGCAACATGTTTCATTTATATAAGGTTATGTTATGCGCTCTTGCTCTCTCAACGTTTGCGTACCAACGTCAATCGTATTTAATTTTTAAGAAAATGAAACAAAAAGAGAAATCACAAATTTTCTCTCTCGTTTACACTTGGAAAACAAAGTAAAAAACGAAAGTAAGCTATCTCTTTCGCACTCGGTTCGCAAGGTACCAGCGTTTCGCTTGACATTTATATAAATCCACCATGGGCAGGAATATGATACAAAGGTAAAGGTAGTGGCAAGATCAGTTTTTCTTCCAAAGGCAGCCATGCTGCGTTTGTCGAATTGAAGAAGAAACAACACCTGAGGAAATCAACAAGTATTCTATCTTCTTTACACTTGCAAAACCTCAAACGAAACTGATTAATTAGAGAAAATCTTCCATCTCTTTCGTACTCAAATGTTTCATAGCTCAGTTCCAAATGTCCGCGTGCTACTACCTTTAGTAATTGTATCATGGGCAGAAAGAACTCTTGAAACTATGTTGACTAGTGTAGTCTTGATTTTTATGGAGAAAAAAAAGAAGCGTTTAGTTTCCCAATTTTTTGACACATCCCAGCTACGTTTGTTTTGATGATGAAGTCTTCAATTAAATCCGAATATCATTTTTTCACATTTAATTGGAACGTTTCTATATTAAGTTGCAAAATCATATTTATCAAATTCTGGAGATTCTAGATATTATTAGTTCCAAGTTTTTGAACTTTTAATACATCATCCGTGCAGTAGTTCAAACAGTTCCCGAGTTACTTTTCTTTCGAATGCTTTTGAGTATTAATATTAAAGAAAACATAAACAAGGAATTTCGTCATAATCATTTCAATAAATTTCACAAAACCGAAAAAAAATAAAGAAAATTAACAAATTAAGAAAAAAAAAAAATTAAAAGCATTTGAGTATAAAATAAAAAAATATTTGAAAATTATAATTTCAAATAATTTTAATTTTAATACTCTTTAAAGTCGACTTTATTTTAAAAAAATTCTGTTTATTGATCATGTTACTGCAATCATAATCGCAAAATTGTTAGTTTTTAAATCGTATATTTTTAAGTTTAAGTAAAAGAAATGAAAATCTGAAAATATAATTTGGAACTATAACTTATAAGTTTTTAATCGATCACAAATAATTTAGAATCTCATGAATTCGCTCGAATTGCAAATCGCCAAATTAAGTGATTACGGGAACATGTTCTTGATAAAATTTGGTTCTTAAAAGTCATAACAAAAAATTGATATTCAAAATGATATTTTCTATCAGGGCTCCAAAGACTTTTGATTGGCTTTGTTACTGAGCACAATTTCTATGTTTTATTTTAAGCTAATTTATGAATAGTTAAAAAATAATTATATTATATTTAGTTAGTTTTAAATTTCTTCTAAAAGTCAATATAATTCACAATTAGTTTAAACTATATTTATAAAAATAAAAAACTTCGGTATATATTTTATTAATTTTTATACCCGCCACACATAGTGGGAAGGGTATTATCAGTTTGTAGGAAAGTTTGTAACGCATTAAAGGAGGCATCGGAGACCCCATAAAGTATATATATTATTGATCAGCTCGACGAGACGAATCGATTTAGCCATGTCCGTCTGTCTGTCCGTCTATCTGTCTATTTCAATGCGTTTTTCTCGGAAAGTTTCGAAGATATAGACCTGATTCTTTAAACTTAAGCTTTTTGTGCTCCTAGGCAGTTTGTATGTTAGAACCAAGGTGCCACGCCCATTTGTAGATATAGCCCCCATACAAATTTACAATTTTTTTTTCGATTTTTTCTATGAAAATAGTTATTATTTATGAATGTATTTACTACAAATCGGGTAAAAACACTTCTAATCCAATATCCATCCATCAAATATTAGAAGAAAGGTACCACGCCCATTTTTAGATATAGCCCCCATACAAACCTACCATTTTTTCGATTTTTTTCTATGAAAATAATTATTATTTATGAATGTATTTACTACAAATCGGGTAAAAACACTTCTAATCCAATATCCATCCATCAAATATTAGCAGAAAAGTACCACGCCCATTTTTAGATATAGCCCCCATAGAAACTTACCATTTTTTTCCGATTTTTTGTATGAAAATTGTTAATATTTATGAATGTATTTACTACAAATATGGATAAAAGCACTTCTAATGACATCCAATTTCAAAAGAAAGGTGCAACGCCCATTTTTTGACATGGCCCCCATACAAGCCAAGCGCCCATTTTTCAGATTTTGTATGAAAATAGTTCTTATTTATGGATATATTCACTCCAATCTGTGTAAAATGACTTCAACTGTTATCCAATGAATATGCTACCGATATGACAAGAATCGAGCCACTATAACATATTGACCCTATACAAACGCACCTTCCATTTTTTTCTTTTTTCAAGAAAATGAATAAAGTTTCGTGTGGCGGGTATTTGAGCTTCGGTGCTACCGAAGTTAACGTTTTTTCTTGTTTAAAATAATGTTTGAACTAACTGTGAATTATATGCATTTTTTCATTGAATTTTAAATTAGATTTGAAACCGAACAAAATAGCTTTTCTGTGACACACCTGATTATATTTTCTCGTAATATTTTGGTGACATTTTGTATTTAAAGCTGTCTTATAAAACAGAGTAATTTGTAACTGGTACTGAACTTATAGAACTGTTCCAAAATATATCAAAAAGCAATAACTATTTGGCTCAGAAGTAATTTCACAAGTTTTTTTTCAATTTCGTCAAAAAGTGATTTATTTTCATAAAATATCGAAAATTCAGCTTTCCCCCAATACTACTTTTATCTATTTTATTTCCGTTTTATTTTTTATTATTTTGTTTTTTTTTTTTTTTTACTATTTTATAGCAACTAACAAATCAAAATCAAATCACACCCACATGTATTGTATACGTTCAAGTATAATAAATTTTTCGATTACATATGCCAATCTTAATGCGATGTCAGACACATTTTAACACTCCATATGGTTTCATTTATTCCATTCCATTCCATTTTATAGAAAATAATGCAAAAATTATGCCAAATTGTATTTGTCTGTGTATTGTTCTGTTAATATCAACAAAAAAACAACAACAACAGCAAAAACTAAAGCTTGATGCATGATAGTAAAAAATAAAAATAAAGCAACATTTTCTAAAAATAATAAAATTAATGCGAAATGTTATCTTTATTTTCATGTCATGCTGTGCGTTGATTTTTGCTCTTGTGTCTGTTTTTATTTTGTTATTTTGTTGACTATCTTAACTATTCTGAGAATTATTGTCGACGCTATAAACTTTATTAATTTATATTCATGTCTCAAATTTAACTTTAATGAACTTTATTATGATTTTTCCTTTGCTAATACAAACATTACAAATAACATTATTACTTTCAAGAGTATATTCCAACGTTCCAGTTTTTGTTGCTCTTCAAATTGTTTAGAAATGGCTAAAAAGAGCTGATTTAATTTTCTCCTAAAAATACATCAAAGTGCGCATTGCCACTGTATGATGCAAAGTAGTGTTGGCAAAAAGAGTGATTTTTTAGTCGCAGTGTGACTAGAGACTGCAAACAATGATTAAAAGGCAGTGACTGCACACAGTGATTGTTTTGACGAAAGTTTAGCAGAAAACATTTTCTGTTCTTCCGTTTGTTTTACTTTTTTTATATAAAAAAAAATGTCACAAATCACTTCGTTCTTTATTCATATTTTTTTGTAGCAATTGTTCTTTCAGTATTCAATAGTTTCAATAGACCGCGCTCTCAGTGAATTGCACGTTTTAACGATTTAAGTGATTGGCAAAGGTACCAACGAATTTGTGCAGGTTTCGGGTTCAAGCGCATATGAACGATTCGCGAAGAGTGATAAAAGCACCAATCACTGATAAATGAACTGTATCACTGTTCTCGAAGAGTGATACACAAAATCGACGATTACTGAACATGTTCACTGAGGATCAAAAAAATCGCAAATCACTACTTTCACTACGACATTGCGATTTTAAATCACTGTGAAAAAATCACCGAAATTGTTTTTTTTTTTTTGCCAACACTAATGTAAAGTCCCTAGCCGGGCATGCCATCCGAGCTGCCGTAGCTTCTGACGAGTCACCAAAGATGTGTGTGGCCTGGCGTTGTCCTGATGGAACACTACACCCTTACTGTTGGCCAATTCTTGACGTTTCTGGTCGATCGCCTGCTTCAAGCGATTCAGTTGTTCGCAGTAGATGATAGAATTAAGCGTCCGGCCATATGGGAGCAGCTCATAGTGGATGATTCCCTTCCAATCAAACCAAACACTCAGCAAAACCTTCCTGGCCGTCAATCCCGGCTTGACCACTGTTTGAAACGATTCACCGGCCTTCACCACGACCGTTTTCGCTTGATATTGTCGTATGTAATCCATTTTGTGTCGCCAGTTACCATCCGCTTCAAAAATGGGTCGAGTTCGTTTCGTTTCAGCAGCATATCGGAGGCGTTGATTCGGTCCAGAAGGTTTTTTTGCGTCAAATCTTGCGGCATCCAAACATCAAGTTTTTTTGTATCCAGCCTTCTGCAGATGGTTTAAAATGGTTTGGTGACTAACTTCCATCTCGTGGGCGATGTCACGAGATGTCACATGCCGGTCTTACTCGATGTTTTCCATGATTTGATCGGTATTCGTCGTCACAGGTCTTCTGTCGACTGGCTTATCCATGGTGCCGTGTTCACCGGCTCTGAATCCTCTACGGTTCGAAGTGATAGAACATTCAAACTCCATGGTTCTCACGGAACGTGATAGAGGTTGAAGGAATACAAAAAAGGCGCGATTTTCGGCGTTAGGAACTCCATGTTTATACGTCTTTAACTTTTGAACGCATATCCAAACTAATCCTGCACAGCGTCTTTTCGTAGGATATGTCAAGACCTTTCAAATGATGTATAGTACCGATGTTACCTCTGTAGCGTTTTGAACATAGCCGCGAAATTCAAAAGACAAAAAGGCGGATGGGAGATTTTTGACAACCTTATATATTGTGGAAAAAGTTGCTTATAATATTTTTCAGATTTTTAAAATATGTGAAAGCCATTAAAAAAAAAATTAGTTTTTTTTTACTCAAATTTTAAGTAAATATTTACACAGCGCAGCTTGCCATCTTTTGGCCGATGTTGCGCCATCTGTGGGCAAATCGGTTTGATTCTATTTTAAACAGCTGGCTTTTTCGAAGTATCAGTTCGGTGTAGTAAAAATATCGGAGTATTCGAGTTCAAATCGGCTCGATTAATTTGGAACCCTTTTTATCTAAACACTGTGTGAATTCCATAAGACTTTCCTTGTCTGCATACAATAACTAAATGACAAATTCTATTGAAAAGACTGTAGTTGACAGGAGTGCAGTGTTATGTGATTAAAGATATTACGTGGGAAACTATAATAAACTTTTAAATTGCTTTTGTCTATCAATCACATTTGAAACGAAAACATCCACGCAATTTGTATTTAATTCATCTTGATTAACTTGTTCATGATTGCTTCTATATTATTATATTTATTTTGGATTATTATTTTAGTAGCATTCATAAAATATTTTGAGCAGCTCAAATGCTGCTATTTTTATAATTATATGTGGGCGTCTGTTTTTTTTGTCTGTTTGTCTGTCTGCAAATTGGTGGCTTCTTCACATCTTTTGCAAATCTAAAAGTTGCTTTTGCTGTTTTTTTAAATTATTAATTATTATCCTACTCCAATTCAAATAATTATGTTACTAATGTTCATTTATAATTTATAAACTTAATTGCTTCCTTTTTTCCTACTAAAGCTCCAACATGATTAGTTGGCGCTATACAATGTTTTTGACCAACACTTGAAATATTTCATTAATTCATAACTGAAAATCTTCATAGCATCATTTAGGCGCCCCATTTGTGTGTCTCTGCCTACAAACTTAAACTTTATTACATAATAATTATTTTCTTTGCTTACAACATAATAAAAAAAAATAAAAAAAAATATCAACTTTCAACAGCTCATTGGCTTCAATGAACACAAAATAAAGCCAGATAAATGCTTTTTATGTTTAGCTAATTTCAAAGTTTTGTACAAATTTAAAATGCAAAAAACGAGAAAGGATAAAAAAGGACAAAAGCAAAATAATTTACTATGTGGGTCTTCTGTTAACTTTTATAACTTTATATTCAAATGAAACCTATATAATCCAAATGACGGTATGACGTCAAAGGATTCTTAGTAGTTGGCATTTTGACTTGCAAATTTGACCAAAATCTCAAACGAAAGGCAAATACGGATTATGCGGAAATGTGTGTATGAATGCGGTAGATGGAATATAAAGAAGAAAAAAAGAACGCACTTTTAGCCATTCAATTTAAGCAACAAATAAGTACAAATGTTTGGTATATACATATTAACGAAAGGATCAACCGAAATAAATAAAAAAAAAAAAAAAGATTTAAAGAAAATTACTTATGTATGAAAATGTCAGCTTAAATAACTTTAGAAATGTGAAAAGCTGTTGACAGCGAAAAACAGCAAAAGGTTTTTTTATTTTAAGTAAAATAAGTAAAAGCTATTTAGACGCTATTTGAATATTTTTTTTGTATGCTGCACAGTGGTATTTTGGTTGCAAAAAATAAAAATATGTTGCATACTTTTGGGCGTGAATTTTGTTAATGATATAAATTACATATTTAAATAATTTATTAATAATTGATAACAATAATTGAAATAAAATGCTAATATTGGTCTATGGGGGAACCAATAGCTTCTAAAAAAATTTTATCCATTTTCAGCATACGTCTATATTTCACACAGTTTTCTGACTAGATTCGCTAATTGATAGACAACAATTTGCATGTATGTTTCAAACAAAATTAAATTAAAATTTTATATAGGTCTGTGTAAGGTAACCCTAGGAACTGAAAAATATCAACCACCTTTTAAGTTTTTCTTTACTAACTCAAACTCAACAGTTATGCGCAATTTCAATATCATAGGAACACTTTTTTTTTCGTTATTGCACACTGTTCCCAAATTCTGTTTTTTTTTTTACAGAAATTCGATTTTTTATTTAAGACGGCTGCTTTTTCAGCTCTTTTCCGTTTCACATCTGCTGTGTTTTGTGCAATTTCAGTTCTTTTTTGACTACTTTTGCTTTTTTATTTGTTTGCAGCGCAACCAAAATGAGCTGGGGCTAACCTAAAAACATACTAAAATATACCATTTTTTTTATCTTACCTAAAATATATTGGGGAAAACAGCAAAATGCATTTCACTGTAAATTGAAGTCGGTGCCTTGAAAGTCCCTGTCCAACTTTTGATTACAAATTTGAAATTAGTAAAAAGAAGTTTGTTTCTTTAAATTTCTAGAAAATTAAAAAATAAAGAACCGGATTGTTATGGATTGTTCTAACTACGAGAAAAATATTACTTCTCAATGTGTGTGTATAAAACGACGATATTATTTATTTTTGCTACTTTTTGTTCCGTTTAAAATAAAATTCGCTTCCTTTTAGCAAGTCACCGTAAGACAGATGCAACAGCAGATTGGGTGTTCAAAATAGTTAATGCAGATTTTAATAACTTTAAAACTGAACTTTTCCTTAGGACCTGATGCTATCGACAGTTCACAAAAATTTTTGACACATGATGCCCAGATTATAGCTTCATTTCCTGTTGGCAGGCTCAATCGAAAATGCGTTAGAGGCCCGTTAGACGTTCCAGTAATTTTCTTAATAAACGACGGTCCCAAATCTAGAAGCAGATAAATTTTCCATTAGGGGTGATAAAGCTTTTATTATCACCAACAGTTGGTAATTTTGATAATAATACATGTAACGATAATAATGTCGATGACGATGTTGATGCCGAACTTGATGCAGAACTTGATGCCGAACTTGATGCCGAACTTGATGCCGAACTTGATGCAGAACTTGAGGGGTAGGTGATAATTTTACTAAACTGATCAGAGTCTAGATTATCTATGCGTAAGGCTTGATCCATAAAATTTTTAAAGTTACTGAACTCTATAAGACAAGCGGCTTAAAGGGGCACTGAGAGTGATCGTGGCCAAATTGGTGTTCAATTTTTTTCTAGGTTGCTATACATGTTGTGACTATCAAATGTAAAAATTTATAGAGGTGTATTTAGTTTTTGAATCTCTGCACTGTGCAGCCAAATTTTTTTATGTTCAAAGAAACAATTAAAATATTTCATAAAATCTTATATAGACAGGCGGTCATATGGACAGACATACATAAACAAAGACGGACAGATCTAGTGTTGGCAAAAAAATCACTTTCGGTGATTTTTTCACGGTGATTTAAAAATTGCAATGTCACACTGCTACTGAATGTCGTGATTAGTGGCTTTCTTGTTATTCAAAGAACATGCTAAGTGTATCACTGTTCAGTAATCGCTCAATGTTTTTTTTTTCACATCTTTTATCATTGTTTGCAGTCACTGCGATTTTCAAGCCCAGTCGCTAATCACACTTCTACATAAAAATCACTCTTTTTGTCAACACTAAATATAGACAGAAAGACATATAAACAAACTGATCAGTTCAATATAAACTTTATGAAACATTCTACGCCTACATACACACTTCACAAAGTTACATACTACTTCTTTATTTCAATAAGCTTAAAATAATATTTTTGTGCAGAGCGCTCTGCAACAAAATAAAAGATAAAATGAAAATACAAAAAAAGCAAAAGAATAACAAGGACAATGAATATGATTATTATTTTCGTTTTCTATTTTTTTTTTTTTTTTGTTATACTTAAAACAAACACTTTTATATTCATCAGCGGCAACTTTTCAACTTAAAATTTTTTCGACCAGTTTTTAGACTTGTCAAACCAACAGAAAAGCATAACTTGAGGAAATTTTTTTTTCCAACTTATAAAAGTTTTTTTATAATTTTTTTTTGCAAAGTAAAACTTGATGAAATTTCACAGATATTCAGCGAAAACAATTTCCCCAAAGACATTCGTGCCACATCAACAGCACATTTTATATATTTAACATTTATGTAGACAGCCAACGAGGCGTATGATGAATAATAAAATAGGACAAAACAAATAAGGCAAACATATGTCAGAGAAAAGCAGTTGTAATTGTTTTTATAAATTAAAAAAAAAAAAAAAAAACTTTTTACGCAAAAATTTAATAATTTAAGAAATTAATAAAAAAAAAAAAATAATTACACTCAGAACATTTATTGCACTCTTTTTTTTTTTAATGTCAATGAACCTTTGAGACTAAATGTAATATTAAAATTTTCATTAGACAATTGCTTGAATGTCATCAATGTTTCAATGTTTAAATTTTTATGTTACAAGACAAACCATTCAAAGAAAATAGCATTTACACAACCACCCACTCAGTGTACTCATTTATTGACTCACTCACTCAGTGTACTCACCCACTCAACTCACTCTTTTATATTTGTTGTATAAATTCATTCATTTATATAAATACTTAACAAAGTCTTGTCAATGAGAAATTTGTTTTATCGAAAAGTTAAATTGTGAATTAAATGAATGAATGGGGTTGGGGGAAGCACAACTTTAAGCACTTTTTACTGTGTTGCGTGGG
This sequence comes from Leucophenga varia, assembly GCA_018903435.1. Classification (NCBI taxonomy): domain Eukaryota; kingdom Metazoa; phylum Arthropoda; class Insecta; order Diptera; family Drosophilidae; genus Leucophenga; species Leucophenga varia. The sequence continues at coordinate 19,851 of JAEIFJ010000677.1, forward strand.
AGTCGTTTGCGTATTTTGTACTTTTCGTTTATTGAGAGACAATTTAATACTCGCACAAAAGTGCTGCAACAGTTTATTTAAATGTGCGACATAATAAGCTGCGGCGACTGCTGCTACTGTTGTGTAATTTTCAGTCAGTAAAGGGTTACTTGCCATAGTAGCGAGTGTGTTGGCACAATCATCGAATTGACAACAACATAAATATTGATGTGAAACAACAGCTGCACGGTTTATTAACGCTTAACGCGATGAGTGTACATGCAACAATAATATTAAATGGTTTTTACTAAATAAAATTGTTGAACATGTTGAAGAAAATTTTTTTGGATTTCATTTCATGTATGTCATTTCAAGTTGACAACTTTTTGACAGTTGGAATTCACTTGAAACTTGAACCTTCCGTTTCAAGATCAGGGTCGGGAAACATTGTAGTCAATCGTCAACTTTGAAGGCCCTGATTTTGTAATAGTAGACTCAAGCTTAAATTTAAGCCTAATTCGGGACTTCTATCACATTTGGTTCATCCACCAGATTCGTAATCAGCGTTGAAAAATCTACAAGACAAGCATGGACCGATGCTTGAATCATTTTCCGTGTGACCAGTGTTATGAATTAATTATTGCATTATATTTTTATACACTGTACCCGAAGGGAAATGAATATATTAAGTTTGTGAATTGTTTATAACAGGCAGAAGGAGGCTTGATGGACCCTCTTGATCAGCATTGAAACGCGCGTCCATATAGCTATTTCTATCCGTCTGTCTGTCTGTCTGTCCGTCCAGACGTCTATCTTTCTCAGAGACTATTCGAAACATAGATTCTTCTAAGTTGTCAAAAGATCACTTACAAACGATTTCTTTCTAGCCTTATTTTAAGTGGTACTCCCAATGCAAATGTAACCCAAAAATTTTATTTAAAGAATTCTCTAAATTTAATTTGTTTTTTTTTTTTTACTTCTTAGTAGTATTTGTCGGGCACGGTCAAACATATTGTTTAAAGATCTTTCATCTACTCTTAGGTCTCTAGGTCTAACCAGGGTCAAGGTCCCCTTAGGCTCCAGATTAATAGGTACAAAAATTTAATAAGGCTATCCCAACGCGCTCAAAGCTTAAATTTTTATTATGTTTCACATGTGTCCAGACTCGAGTCTTCAGGCCTATTCTTTCCAGAAATATGTTTTTTCCGGTTTCAAGACCCCACTAGACACCATGTCAAAATTTTTAAAAATGCTCTTTTTTACATTATTATATAATAAAATTAACGTAAGGTAGAAAAATCAAGACAATTAAAAAAACAAAGAAAATCGATCACTTCGGTGGAACCAAAGCTTAAATACCCGTCACGCTAGACTAACTTTTGAATGAATATGTGCGCTCGGATTGTAAAGGGTTTATGTGCTATAATGATCCTATTTTAATTATGTGTGCTTTTGTGATTATTGGTTGATACAATATGTGTGTATATTGAAGATATTTGCAATAAATCGCTTCATAAATAAATCATTTTTTTTTATAAAAACTCAAAATTTGGTGGAAAATTTGTATGCTGGCTATATATGCTATAGTGGACCCACATCAACTATGGGTCCATTTTTAAACATGGGTTGCTTTTACAATTGCTTTTACCGTATTTGACATAAATCGTTACATAAATGAACAATAAAAATAAATAAACTCAAAAATTTGTATGGGGGCTATGCCTAAAAATGGGCGTGGCATTTTGGTTTGAGCACTTTAACACTGCTTAGGACTGAGAAAAGCTTAAGTTTTGAATTTTCATCTCAATATCTTTAAAACTGAGCAAATAAAACGTGTAACTTCAGACAGACGGACATGCTTAGATCGTCTCCATCAGCTTATCAAGGGGTCAACGGTGTCTTCTTTCATGTGTTACAAACTTTTTGACAAACTGAATATACCCTTTCACACTATGTGTGTGGCGGGTATAAAAAATAAAGAAAAACTCTTTCGGGTTCACTTAGTCTCTGATTTAATATTCCAAAGAACGTCAAAAGTATTTATTAAAGATCTTTGATTTGTATTAAATTTGAGGTAAATCTGATTAAAAAAAAGTAGTGGTAGGGGTGGGCGTGGTAAAATGTTTTTGAAATTCACCATATGGATGCTTTGGGCCACTTGAGTTTACCTTGAGTTTACCTTTAATTTGAGGAATTATGATATGGTTTTTGAAGGGTATAGCACTTTTGAATCCGAGTGCCTCAAATATATTCTTGATTGTCATATATGATGTGTTGGTTAAGCTGTGTCCGTCCACCTTTTATATCGTCTGAAATCAGAAACTATAAAAGTAAGAGCCACAAAACTTGTAACTAAAATTATCTTTGTGATATACAATTCGTGTCGTCAAACTGATCACAAATATATGAACTTATATAAGATGTCTCCTTTAATGATAATACTCGTACACACTTTATCAGTTCCCTAAAACTATGTTTATTATTTGAATGTAGTAGCTACTTAAAATTTAGCTTAGCTATTACTTACCTTTAACTTTACTTATATACTACATACATGTTAGTATATATGTATACGTTTTCTTATGTCAGAAGATTAAATAATGCGCTCGCTTAAGAAGCCACTCAAAAATAGCTTTTGTATGAAAATTTTATAGCATACTCTAAGGAGCGCACATATACATAATACAAAAGGGCAAAGTGCAAACTGCAATAGCTGCGTTGCGTAGATAAAATTATTTAAGTTTAAAAAGGAACAACTACAACAGTTACACTACTAACACAAAAAATTGAACGGAAAAGAGGAAACAAATAAAAAAAAATAGAAAATGGTAGTGGAAAGTGTGTGAAAAAAAAAAAAAAAAAACAAACGCTTGGGGATTTTCTTGAAAACTTTGAACTAATAAGCAAGCACGTACGTACATACATATGTATGCAGAATATATAAGTTACAATGTGCGTATGCGTACCTATGTGTGTGTGTGTATGTGCATAGAAATTCGATCGAAGTTTGTTTTTTTTTTTTTTTCAAAACGTTGCATTCAACCAAAACGAAAAATTACTGACAGGACTCTACGCACTCAATTTACCAAAGCAAACTTAGGCAGCGTCAACGACGTCAATGATGATGATGACGATGATGCGCTGCTGATGGGGGTCTTGTTAATATTATATTATTATATGCGGCACCATCATCATCATTAGTATTACTGGTAAACAACTTCATTATCCTTAATATTGGTAATTTTAAACGCAATTTATGCACAGCTGTTTTATTACTGCTTCTACTTCTGTTGCCGCTGCTATTGCTGCTGCTGGGAGCAACTAAACTCAATTAAGGCTGCAATTACAGGCCAATATATAGTATTACCGAAATCCAATTGAAACGCACTACTGCTATGCTATGGTGAAATGTCACACGCGTGTCCTTGAACAAAACGAAAAGGATATACTCTTTGTATATAGTACAGTGTACACTGCTATATAAAGGCCCAAAAACATGCGGGTCGGGCGCTAAAGTCTTTTATGTGGCAGCAAGTTAATTTTATGCTCAATTAAAATGTAGCTTAACTTCAATGAAATTGTACGCATACATACACATACATTTACATATATTCTAATTTACTTCTGGTTTTAATTTTTTGTTTTCTCTTCTTTTATTTCTTTGCAGCTTGTGGGCGGCAATGGACATGAATATCATTTCAAGCATCGCACTTTGCCGCACGCGCGCTCACGGCGCAGCATAACACATACGCGAATACTCAAGAGTCATCCATGGGTGAGTTTAAAAAGATAATACAAAAAAAAAAAAAAAAAAAACATACAGGGTGCTAGAAAATGAAATTATGTTTTAAAAGCTTTTAAACATTTTTGTAATAAAGAAAAAAAAAACAAGGAAAAACGTTAACTTCGGTGGAACCGAAGCTTAAATACCCGTCACACGAATCTTTGAATAGTTTTGTGTGATCATCAGTGGCTTATTAAATTATTACTTTTTCATACATTTGTTCGAAAATAATAGATAAGTTTGTGTGGGGACTATAGCTAAAAATAGGCGTGGCACCTTGGTTTTGTTATTGGATGTCATTAGAACTGTTTTTACATAAATTTGAGTGAATAGTCTCATAAATAATACCTATTTTTATACAAAAAATTCGAAAACGGTCGTTAAATTTGTATGGGGGCTATAGTTAAAAATGGGCGTGGCAGCTTGGATTTGACATGGGATGGCATTAAAAGTATTTTTACTTAACTTGGTGTGACTACTTTCATAAATAATAGCTATTTTCATATAAAATTCGAAAATGGGCGGTAAGTTTGTATGGGGGCTGTATCTAAAAATGGGCGTGGCAGCTTGGATTTGATACTGGATGACATTAGAAGTATTTTTATCTAACTTCGAGTGAGTACATTCATAAATAATTGCTATTATCATACAAAAAAATTGGAAAAAAACGGTAAATTTGTATGGGGGCTACACCTTAAAATGGGCGTGGCACTTTGATTTTAACAATTGAACTGCTTAGGACTGAGAAAAGCTTATGTTCCGAGTTGCAGTTCAATATCTTTAAAACTGAGCGAATGAATCGCATAAATACAGACAGACAGACAGACGGACAGACAGACGGACAGACAGACAGTCAGACAGACGGACATGGCTAGATCGACTCGTCTCGTCGTGCTGATCAAGAATATATACACTTTATAGGGTCTAAGATGTCTCCTTTAATGCGTTACAAACTTTCTGACAAAATGAATATACCCCTCCACACTGTGTGTGACGGGTATAAAAAAGAGGAATGAATTTTTTTAAATTACACAGAACACATTGTAAAAATATTTTATACTGTTGGGCCAATTGTGGGCACCTTTAGGTTTTTTGATCAAAATGCATACATATGGGTAACAGTGGATAGGTAAATTAGGAAACAATAATTAGAAAAAAATTAATCAAATTTAAGTAAAGTATCAATTTTAAGGAAAACAAATCTTGTATTCAGTTGTGGGCACCCATCAAAAATCGAATAAAAATTAATATATGAGTATATGAGTCTATGAAACATGAGTCTAAGAAGAATGACTACAAATGAAAAGAGAATATGAAAATTTATTTATTTTAAAAGTCTTTATAGGCAAAAAAAAAAAAAAAAACACCAACAATTATGACACATTTCCAAATTACTCATCATCTTTGTAATCAGAAGCAATATGATTGGTGGGCACAGACAATTGTTTAGTTGGTGTCTTGGTGCGTTTGACAACTTGATGTTTCCCTATGTCTATGCCAACAGTCTAATCATAACGGTTTGCAGTAAGATGCCCACAACGGGAAAAGGCAGACATTTTTTAAACAAATCAAAAAGTTGGGTGGTTCACAAATTTTGGCAATAAGCTGAATTGCAACAGATAATACAACACCATAACAGCGTACTTACGACCCACACGTTTTACAGTAGTCAGATCAGTAAGATATACTTGCTATCCAATGATATGTAGGGGTGCCCACAATTCTGAGGGTGCCCACATGTGAGGGTGCCCACATGTGACACACAAAGTATTAAGCTGATTTCTAGTCTGTAGAGGCACACTGTGAGTTCAAACTCAATAGAAATGGTAAGATGAGTAACGATCATACAAACAATTTGATTGCCAGCGACACTTAGACATACACGGCGAAATTCGAGTACAAATTTGTTACTTTTTACTTTTCAGACGCAAAAGTGTACTGACAATCTGAAAGAAGCAAGTTTCAAAGTATGCACCACTTTAAATCGTTTGCCCATTACGTCAACTGCTTCGAACCGAACCACTTTTGGCACTTAAATGGTTCAGTTTGTGGTTCGAATCATATTTTCTTTCAGAAGATTTGTTTCGACTCATGGCTTAGAGCAAACATTCAAAAGATACTGCGGTACGGCTCAAAACCAGTTGGCAGCCCTGATTTTATTGAGATTATACGAGGGCAATTTAATAAGTTTGTATCTTTTTTGAATAAACAATTTTTTTTCGTTTTATTTCTCAAAGTTTTTGAAGGCGCTCGACTCTGTTTGATCAAGAACGGCAGTCATAGATCAATTGTGACGATCTCTTTTACTTGAATACTGACGAGGTTATTTCAATGCATTTGATAGAAGCTAACAGGAGCAGTATTGCATTTTTACCCTGTACCCGAACGAATTATAATGAAGTGTCATAAGTATGTGCTTATGTAAGAAACATGTAATTAGGTCAGTTTACTATATATAGCAATTATATCAAGTGACATATTCTGCCACTGACTCTTTCCAATTTGGTTACAAATTTTGTTGAGTATGCATGTTATGGTGAATTTACATAATTTCACCATATAAATGTCAATTTTTCTGCTTCTTGATTTGTGACAAAGAGCTAATAAAATTAAAAATTTGAATTCTTTCAACAACTTCGAAGCAATAGTACAGAAAGTATAATATTTGCTACACAATTTCTTGTTAGCCTCTCCTGTCGTGGTGAAATTAAATATAATTCACCACAAACTAAGTTGTCAGAATTGTTTCCTGAGTACTTCAACTGATATAATTGCATTATAGGTCTGTGAAACAATGTCCATCTGTCCATCGGCTCAAGCCTATAAGAGATAAAGTCATGAAACATCAAATTTAGATTCTTTAGAGTCCTTGTTCTCTGTATGGTAGCAGCCACACAAACCCTTAGTAGATTTTTTGCAGATTACTTAATCTAAATCCATAATAAGTGTTGGGGAAAAAACACTTTCAGTGATATTTTCACAGTGATTTAACAATCGCAATCTTTCACTGCGACTGTAAGTAGTGATTTGTGATTTTCTTGTTCCACAGTGAACATGTTTAGTTATCGGCGATTTTCTGTATCGCTCTTCGCGAACAGAGTAATCGCTCATTGTTTTTTCATGAACTGTGATTTAATCACTGTTTGCAGTCACTGCGACATAAAAATCACTCTTTTTGCCATAAAACTCTGAAATTTCTTTTTCAAGATATTTTTATTTTAGAACAAATTAAAATTTGAGTCAAATGAAGCACCCTATTAAATTAATTTAGATTTCTTTTGTTTGTTTTTCTACACAACAATGGTTGTATGTACATAAAAATAATTATCTAGTTAGGTAATATTTTCTGTTGTTCATGTAAACTTTGACACGCGCAACGCCCGCACAGATACAAAACATAGATACAAATGTTCGAGATAACAAGTTTTGTCAAGTGCAGCTAATAAGCAAACAAACATGAAATAAAATGAATATGCTACGATTAAATGGAAAATGATTGATATTCATTTTAGGTAAGAATATTAAATGTCACAAAGAATGCATGCAATACGTATGATGCTGCTGAAAAGCATCAGTCATGCATCAGGAATGAATGCGTATGGAAACTTTTGAGCTATTCAATCAAACTGACAACTGAAAAGTATTATAAAAATCCAAGCTTAATGCTGTTGTCAATATGCAAGACTACGACGATGACGACGACTGCTCAATTTACAGAATTTACAAAATATTTTACATGTTATTTGCTATGGCATTTGTATAGAAATGTGTAGGAGGCTACTTGGAAAGGACAAAAACAGGAATGTGCAGTGTAGCATATTGAAATAAATGAACATATGTATTTGTGTTTCTGATGCAAATAGAAATTTAATTACATTCCAGTTCACTTGTGTGTATGTAAAGGTATTAAGGCAGCTGTCAGCAGCATATGAAATCAAATTGAATTTCAATTCTGACACAAACAATTTAATTGCATTTTAAAATGAATTAGTAACAAATATTCTCAAATGGCAAAATGTGGTAAAACGAATCGAATTGAATCGAATTGAAGTGAAATGTAAACTTGTCAGCTAATTACCGACAAAAACTTTTAGTGGTTTGGTTTGCGTCTTTGAAGAAAAGTTTATAATGCGGCCATAATTGGATTTCAAAAACTAAAGATAAGGAGAACTATCTGAGAGTCCTTTCTTAACCGCCTACACCCTTCAAAGACGCACTGGAAGCGCATGGACGTCGTTCGAGCTTTTCCTTCAATTAGTTCATATTTGGAAAGTTGCTTATTACTAAATTATTGCCCTTCTTATTTAAATTTGATTTTCTATTATTTAAAAGATAGTCGACATTGAAAGAGAAATGGGTTAAACACTATTGAGAACGTCTGTACTTGATTTAAGAACGTACGTAATCAAACACAAATGTTCCCATTGTTTCTTGTTTGAAGCACATTGTGCTTGTATTGAGAACAATCGTGCTCAATTCAAATTTCCGAAGCTTAAAATGAGGGAGCAAAGTAGTGAAAAACGTGATCTAGGCTGTTACAAATATCCATAAATGAGGTTCCGTAGCCCATGACCTAAGAAATTTTTCGGGTAAAAATTTTATCAACAAAATTTTTTTTTTTCAAAATTATTTTTTTTTGACTTCCAGTTCGAAAACACCATGAATTATTTTTTTTCTGAATTTTTTAAATATGTGAAAGTCATTTAAAAAAAAAAAAAATTTTTAACATTTTTTACTCAAAATACTAGAAAATGTTTATGGTGCTGTCTGCCATCTATTGCCTTTGATGCTGGCGATGTCACTGCCATCTGTGGGTCATTAATTAAAAGTGATCATGTGTATGTGGCAGGTAGCAATTAAAACTGCGCTCGGCGCAGTTCCATGCTTTCCCGGCTTGTCCTTTGCTATCATCAAAACATTTCTTTACCCCTTTGGGTAAAAGAGTATATTAAGTTTGTGCGAATGTATATAACAGATCAGCATTGGAAGAGGAGTCGAACTAGCTATGTCTGTCTGTCCGTTTGTCTGTCCGACATGCTGTATGAGAGAGATTATCTCGGAGACTAAAAGAGTTAGGGCCACCATATTTGAAACTTAGACTCTCCTGAGCCGTCAAGTGTTCACTTGCGAACGGTTTTTCTGTAGACCCATTTTAATGTACTTCAAAATTTTGATTTTTTGCATAAAAACGTCATTGATTTTTATTCTAGGTAGTCTTAGTAGTATAAATTATGCCTAGGATAGTACCAATGAAATAGACTAATATGGGAAGGACCAACAATATTTTAGGTTTAGCACCCATACGCACCCCAAAAATTTTGTGTTTTTGCACAAAAACGTCATTTTTTTTATTCTAGGAAGTTAAAATTTTTTTTAAATTATGTCTATAATAGTCCCAGAACAGTAAAATATCCCAATATGGGTAGGACCAACAAATTTTTAGGTTAAGCACCCATACAAATGTGCCCCAAAATTTTGAGTTTTTGCACAAAAACGTCATTGTTTCTTATTCTAGGAAGTCTTAATTTAGTATAAATTATGCCTAGGATAGTACCAATGAAATAGACCAATATGGGTAGGTCCAACAACATTTTAGGTATAGCCCCCATACAAAGATATACCCGATTTTTTAAGTTTTTGTATGAAAATTCAATTTAATGAGGAATGGTAGTAAAATAGAACCGATCTTAAGTTTCATAAATATTGGATACAGGGTTTCTTGCAGTCGAGCATACTAGCCTTCATCGTTCTTTCATGTCTATTTTTTTCTATATTCTGACAGAAACTTTTGTAACATTTGTATACCATTTTTGAACATAAAGACCTTTCGTTCTTGATTTGTTTTTGATATAAGCAGAACTTATTCTCAAAGCGAGATAAATTTGTTCTTTGATCTTTAAAATATACCGAAAAGTGAGCTTGATTTGAAAATATTGTGTTTGATTTAAGAAATATTATGTTAGCTTTTTTTTTTTGTTTGAAGTTCCGTTAATATTCATCATACGAATTGATATTCCGGCACTATGTACTGTCTCCTCAGTAATGGCAACTATCTCCCAAGAGTAAATCTTCAAAAAAATGTTGAAAATAATATTTGTAGAAAATAACAAGGTTTTCAGGCAGGTTCAAAAGCAACGGTTGCATTATTTCTCTTCCATCTTTTCTGTAGTAGAAGTAGATATTGCTAACTTTGAGCGCTTAAATTTGTTTCTTTTTTTTTCACTATCAGCACACTGTGCTGTAGGTTTGTATGAATTTTGTCATTTGACAAATTAAAGTTCTACAGTGTCATGCATACATAATGATGATGACCCGCAGCAAAAAAAAAAACCGAAAACATTTAACATTGACATTTTTTCAAGTATTCAACTAATACATTTTTTTTTTTTTTGTATTTCTCATTCCAGGTGCATACAGCAATGCAACAACCCGGTTTTAAGCGTGTCAAACGCGGTTTACGTCCCGCAGTGCCTGACATACACGGTCTACCCATCGACTCGACCCTCGGTCAGACAACGTCGAATGTTGGCATCGAACCAACAGATCCGTATTTTCCAATGCAATGGTATTTAAAAAATACCGGCCAAAATGGTGGTAAAGTGCGTCTTGATCTTAATGTACAGGCAGCATGGGATCAGGGCATTACGGGCAAAAATGTGACAACAGCGATAATGGATGATGGTGCGTCAATAAAGAAATTTGTCATTTCTTGTATTTAAACTTAATTTTTTCTTCTTCTCATTTTCAGGTGTGGACTATATGCATCCAGATTTAAAATTTAATTATGTAAGTAAGATTTTGGTTTTATGTAAAAAATTGTATACACAGATTTATTTATTTATTTGCTACAAAAAAAAAAAAAATGTCACGTATTGAAAGTTCAACTTTCGTAAAATGTCACGCATGATTTTATTTACTTTTAATTTCATTTTATTTTATTTATTTATTTAAGTGAATTTTTTTGTTGTACTTTCGCCACTCATCTTTTGAATGTGGTTTCGCTTTATTTGTTTTTTAATTTTTATTTTTTTTTTCTATTTTAAAAATGGTGTGGAAGGTTTTGTTTTTTTATTTTTTTTTTCAATCTGAAATTCAATTTAAATCAAAAGTTCGCAATTTATTGACACAAAACTTTGTATAGAAAAGTCAGAAAATTAAATCAATAACAATTCAAATCGAATTAAATGCTTTGAAAATTTTTAGACATTTTTTGTGTGGGTTTTTTAAGATCTTTTATTATGGCAATGATTGATTGAAGGATGTAATGTATTAAAAAAAAAAAAAAGATAAAATAGAAATAGAAAACAGACAATTGAAAATCAATTGGAATTTTTTTTGTTCTTTATATTTTGCTCTGTACCCAGTCTTGTATGTGTTCTAAGATGTTCGGGTAGAAAAATTCGTTTATACGAAGTTTTAATTTTAACAAACACCCCATGCCAAAATAGGTTCCAAAAGAACCGGTTGGTATTTTCTTGTTTGCTGAAAATTCATCTGCCATATTAATCAATGGAGTACTCCCCAAAGTCAAAAATGTCAGAGACAGTGAAAGATTGTGATTTCTTAAATCTTAAACAGACGACATTACTTGCTTGGGAATTTAGATATATAAAAATGGGTAACTATATTTATATAAAATAGTAAAAATGTTTCTATGTCCGCTATGGATGTTGAAACTATCCAACCGATAATTCCCAAATCGGTTTCATTCGAAAGGTAACAATGTAAAAAAATTATAATACCACTGAAACAATGCATTAGGCACATTCGATTCGTTCGTGAAGTCCGTTACCTTATTTTCCCATAAAAAATGCTCTGCATTTGATATGTTATTATTTATATTTATAACCCCAACATATTGTGGAATCGCTGCAATCAAAAAAAAAAAAAAAAAAAGGTATTTTTTAGTATGTTTTTATACTAGCCTCACCATATTTAGGTCGCGCAATTGTACAAAAACAGCAGATACGAAACGGAAAGAGCCGAAAAAGCAAAAAAGTAGTAGCACACGCCGAGTATCCGGTGTGGAATTCAAAACAAGAACGAACGCTGAAGTCGAGTATGCTCGACTGCAAGATACCCTGTACCCAATCTCTATTAACCATAAGATCGTTTCTATTTTGCCACCATACCTCCTTAAATTAAATTTTCATGCAATAACTTAAAAAATCGTGTATATCTTTTTGTATGGGGGCTATACCTAAAATTTCATTGGGACTATCCTAGGCATAATTTATACTAAACTTAGATTTCCTAGAAAAACCGAATATTTTTGGGTAGATTTGTATGAAGATATCCCTTAAAATGGGTCTAGAGAAAAACCGTTTGCAAGTGCACACTTTACGGATTAGGAGAGCTTAGGTTTCAAATATGGTGGTCCTATCTCGTATAGTCTCCGAGATAATCTCTCTCATACGGCTGCTAGTTTGACTCCCCTTTAAATGTTGATCATGAATATATATACTTTATAGGGTCTATCTAGCCTTCTTCTGTCTGTTAGACACATTCACCCTTTACCCGTTTGGGTTCATGGTTTAAAAAAATTTAGATAAAACAAGAAAAAACGTTAACTTCGGTGGAACCGAAGCTTAAATACCCGTCACACGAATCTTTGAATAGTTTAGTGTGATCATCAGTGGCTTATATACATTTATAAATATATATTGGAAAATAATTACCTTTTCATACATTTCTTCGAAAATAATCGATAAGTTTGTATGGGGACTATGGCTCAAAATGGGCGTGGCACCTTGGTTTTGTTATTGGATGAGATTAGAAGTATTTTTACCCAACTTGGAGTGACTACATTCATAAATAATAGCTATTGTCATATAAAATTCGAAAATGGGCGGTGAGTTTGTATGGGGACTATATCTAAAAATGGGCGTGGCAATTTGGATTAAACATTGGATGACATTAGAAGTATTTGGACCCAACTTGGAGTGACTACATTCATAAATAATAGCTAGTTGGCGTGGCACTTTGATTTTAACACTTGAACTGCTTAGGACTAAGAAAAGCTTAAGTTCCGAGTTTCAAATTTTTTTTATCTTTTTTAAAATAGTCTAGTATCAAGTCTCTAGGTCAACTCATTCCAAAGATATGGTTTTTCCGGTTTAAGGCCTCAATAGACGCCAGGTCAATCGCGTCTTAGTCCTCTATATAGTAAAATTAGCCTTAGTAAAAATTAAAAAAGAAAAAAAATACATTAAAAATCAAATTTTGGGCCCCCACTAGGCCTCAGGCCTCAAAAAAGTGGGCGTAGTAAAAAAAAAAGTATTTTATTTATTCCAGGCTTCAGTTACACACTTTAAAAGTTTCAGAAAGATCGGCATTTAAAAAAAGTGTGTGTATGGGTGGGCGTGGTAAAAAAAATAAAATAAAAGTCTATTGTTGCTTCCAGAGTCTTAGTTATAATCTGTGAAAATTTCAGGAACATCGGTTCAGAAGTCTAAGCTCCTGTTAAGCACAAACATGCAGACATTGTTATATGATGTAAGGAGTAAAATAAAAATTGCACCTATTCCAAATGTATTCTTTTGGAAGCAGTTTTGACACTACTAACGCTCTTTTTCAAAAAATAAAATTCAGATATAAAAAAAAAACAAGCAAGAACGTTAACTTCGGAAGCACCGAAGCTCAAATACCCGCCACACGAAACTTTATTAATTTTCTTGGAAAAATAAAAAAATAGAAGGTGAGTTTGTATAGGACTATATGTTATAGTGGCTCGATCCTTGTCATATCGGAAGCATATTTATAGGATAACAGTAGAAGTCATTTTACACAGATTGGAGTGAATATATCCATAAATAAGAACTATTTTCATACAAAATCTGAAAAATGGGCGCTTGGTTTGTATGGGGGCTGTATAAAAAAATGGGCGTGGCACCTTTCTTTTGAAATTGGATGTCATTAAAGTGCTTTTATCCATATTTGTTGTAAATACATTTACAAATAATAACAATTTTCAAACAAAAAATCGAAAAAAATGGTAAGTTTGTATGGGGGTTATATCTAAAAATGGGCGTGGTACCTTTCTTCTGATATTGGATGGATGGATATTGGATTAAAAGTGTTTTTACCCGATTCGTAGTCAAAACATTCATAAATAATAACTATTTTCATAGAAAAATATAGAAAAAAATGGTAAGTTTGTATGGGGGCTATATCTAAAAATAGGCGTGGCACCTTTCTTCAAGTATTGGATGTATGGATATTGGATTAGAAGTGTTTTAACCCGATTTTTAGTAAAAACATTCATAAATAATAACTATTTTCATAGAAAAATATAGGAAAAAAATGGTAAGTTTGTATGGGGGCTATATCTAAAATTGGGCGTGGCACCTTGGTTCTGCCATACAAATTGCCTAGGAACACAAAAAGCTTAAGTTTAAAGTTTCAGGTCAATATCTTTAAAACTTTCCGAGAAACACGCATTGCAACAGACAGACAGACGGACGGACGGACGGACGGACAGACAGACGGACATGGCTAGATCGATTCGTCTCGTCGAGCTGATCAATAATATATATACTTTATGGGGTCTCCGATGCCTCCTTTAATGCGTTACAAACTTTCCGACAAACTGATAATACCCTTCACACAATGTGTGGCGGGTATAAAAAATTTCACGATGTTGAATTTACAAAAACCACCAAAATTGGTTCTAAAAGAATGGGAAATTGAATGTTTTTGGTAGGGCTGAGTGATAATTGGAAATAATCGATTGTTAATAATATTAAAAAAAAATAGTAATTAAAAAAATTGATAATTCATGACTATTGAAAAAAAATATTAATACTAAAAATAATAAGTGAAAACCTTATCACGCATCCCCTTGGTTTCCTCTCTGTCCATGATTGTCCATTATCAACTACTTGATTATTGATTGTCGATTAATCGATTATTGATTCTTGTACTAATTGAACATTTGATTATACAAAATAATCGATTATTGATTGATTTATCACAGTCCTATTTATTGGAACTACTGAGGCATTTAAAAAAAACCGAAGGCAGTGTATACCTATAATATTACACATACCTATTAAAATTTTTTTTTAAATTTAAATTGTTAAATTCATTAAAGAATTTTTTGTTTTCTTTTAATTCCCAAAGGCAAATTTTAATATTTTTCTAAGGCATGCCTTTCTGTACATTTTTAACTCAAATTCTGTTGTATGACATTCAAGGCGCTTATGTATGTCTTTGCTCATTTCCGCAAAGTAATAAGATTTTAATATCCGCTTTTCTATTTATTTTGCTACTGTTTGTGCTGCTGCTCGAGTAGATGCTATGTTTTTTTCTGCTGCTTACGTTAAGCCTTCAATCCGCTGAAGCCAGAAACTAAGCAGCACTTGAGCCGCTCAATTTAGAAAGTAAAAAAAAAAAAAAAAAAAAGATTGAAAAAAAGAAAGGAAAATATAGGCAAGAAAGCAGCTATTGATGTGTTTTGTGCTGGAATTTTTGTTGAATTTTATTTTATTATTATTTCATTTTTGGATATGTACAGAAAAACTATTAAGAATGTCATTTAAGTTAACTCATATTGCTAATATGACACTTACCAGTTAACTCAGTTTACTCTTTTTACTAATGTAATTTTTTGTCTGTCTTTGAATTTGCAGAATGCTGAGGCAAGCTACGATTTTAGTAGCAATGATCCCTATCCGTATCCACGCTACACTGATGACTGGTTTAATAGGTAAGCATGCATTTGTATCTGTATCTTTGTGTGTGTGTGTGTGCGTTAATGTATCTCAAGTATTTGGCCTTTTATGGTTTAGAAATATTTCAATGTTTTTTTTTTTAACTTTTTATTATGTTTAATGTTTGTTTTTCTTTTTTTTTTTTTTTATTAACCGCACATCCTTTTGCTTAATCCTTTAAATAGCCATGGAACGCGTTGTGCCGGTGAAGTGGCTGCTGCCAGAGATAATGGAATTTGCGGCGTTGGCGTTGCTTATGACAGCAAAATTGCAGGTGAGTAGTTGTGTGGTTGCGGTTATACAGTAAAGTTCTTTTAAATGTCAGACTGTGTCATTAGTTACTATGTACAAAGGAAACGGATGCGTTTGCTATTTACTCAAGAGACAAGTTAGTTTTAATGCTTTGATTGTGTGCTACTGACTGAACTTCTCATTACTCATTTGTCCCGTGTAAGGTGTAGTATTCCGCTACTGTCTCTTTCTATTTTGCTTACATATTTTTTGGTAAGTTTTTTTAAGCATGAATGCAAAGAATATGGTGAGAAGAGTACTGGAGAACTTTCTACGTTAAAATTATGTAAGCAAACTGAGGCGGAATACTACACCTTTTATAATTGCACCATAATTGAATACATACTAAGAGGAAGATGTTGAGTGCATCTGTAGCCTTAAAACTGGAATATGGAATTTTGACATATTTTTGGAACTTACAATTTGGAAATGAGCCAGAGTGAAATGATCTGGCTCATTTCAAGCGTTCACAGGATTGTTGAACATATCGAGAGAAACGAGCTTAGTTCTGGATTCGTATACATTTCATGCTTCCAAAACTGTAAACATTGAAATCTTAACTGTTTTTTTGCTGAGATAATGCAGTCAAATGTTCAATTTTAAATTTTATTGCTAAAAAACAAAAATATCTGCAAATTCTTATGGTGTAATTTGTAGATCTGGTCGAGTAAAACCAAACTGCATAGTTGGAAAAAGTTGGACACCCTTAAAATCTGTACTTATGATTAAAAAACTATTTTTTCGCTCTTGTTTTATTTATGGTGCTATAACTCAGCTAACTACGAACCGAAATTTATTTTTTAAATAGTTTTGGAAAGAAAAAACTTAGACCTTTCAAACTATATATATAATACATATTATAATATTTCAGATGTTATTAAACTTTTTCTAAAATATGAAACATTCGTTTTCGCCAAGAGCTTTAAATGATTCATGTTGCGGTCCAAGCACTTTAAAAGTATGAGAAGGGCCATCTTTTTGTGAACTGAGTAATCAATTAAGTTATGTTCTTCTCGGGTGCCCAAAACTTAAAAGTATACTTCTTTTCAAACTAGCTGCTTAGGGTAGACAAGAAGCAAGAATAAACTGGTATAATGTATGTTCTGAAAGCTTATTGTGATTTTTCAGTTGCGAAATTGAAACTAACGTTTTAAACTAAAATTTAGTTTAGCAAAAAAAAAATGTAATTTCAAACAAAACAAGGAAAAACGTTAATTTCGGTAGAACCGAAGCTTAAATACCCGATACATCTGGGCTTAGTTTATTTTTGATCAGTGGCTTAGGTAAAATTAGGAAGGAATGGCTTGGAGTCAATAGTCCGATACAAACAAAGTTTAGACAGAATAATAAATATTTTCTTGAAAAAAAAAAAAAACAAGAGAGTATCTTGAAGTCAAGTATGCTCGACTGCAAGATACCCTGTACCCAATCTATATGTACCTTAAGTTTGGTTCTATTTTACTACCATACCTCAATGAAATGGATTTTCATAGAAAAACTTGAAAAATCGGGTATATCTTTGTATAGGGTTATACCTAAAATTTTGTTGGTCCTACCCATATTAAGATATTTTAATGGGACTATCATAGACATAATTTATACTAAATTTGAACTTCCTAGAATATGACTTTTTATGGAAAAACCCAATATTTTGGGGTAAATTTGTATCGGAGCTATACCTAAAATTTTGTTGGTCCTAGCCATATTGGGATATTTTATTGGAACTATCATAGACATAATTTATACTAAATTTGAACTTCCTAGAATAAAAAACAATGACGTTTTTATGCAAAACCCCAAAACTTTGGGGTACATTAGTATGGGGTAGAGTCTAGAGAAAAACCGTTTTACCTCTTATAGTCTCCGAAATAATCGTTTTCATACGGCAGACAGCATGACAGCATGACAGAAAGACATAGCTAGTTCGACTCCCCTTCCAATGCTGATCAAGAATATATATACTTTATAGGATCAATCTTGCCTCCTTCTGTTTGTTACATACATTCGCACAAACTTAATATACCTCTTTACCCTTTGGGTACAGGGTATTGTTTTGAAAATGGGTGTTGACTTTGTTTGGGGGCTATATGGTATAGTGGGTTGATCCTTATATTATCAGTAGACATTCTTTCATAAATAATAACTACAAAAAAACTACAAAATTACCGGAAAGTTTGCATGGATTCTATAAATAAAAATGGGCGTGGCACCTTAGTTTTGACATTGGAAGACATTAGTAGTATTTTTACCAAATTTGGAGCAAATACATTAATGAAGAATATCTATTTTCATAAAAAAAAAAAAAAACGGTCCGTTTGTATGGGGGCTATACCTAAAAATGGGCGTGGCACTTTCATTTTCATACTTGTTTTAGTCGTTAGAGAGAAAAGCTTAAGTTCTGAATTTCTTTCTTAATATCTTTTAAACTAACTGAAAAAACGGAGGGACAGGCGGACATAGCTAGGTCGAATCGTCTCAATCGAGCTGATCAAGAATATATATATTTTATAGGGTCTATGATTGCTCCTTTAATGCGTTACAAACTTTCAGACAAACTGAACATACCCTTCACACTATGTGTGGCGGGTATAAAAAGTTTACCTGGCAACTCCAACAGCTGTAGCTGCAAGGCGAGCGAAATTCTAGCGAAAAGCGTTTTCTGTGACATGACAGATAATATTTTGTTTGATTTATATTATGGAATATGCATAATCAAGCGTTTATGTCAGACAAAATATTATGTATACGCAGTGATTATTTTTTTTTTTTTGAGTACTTAAGTTGTTGTTTAACTTGTATAATCAATCCATGATTCAACAGATTTATGCGCAGATTGACATTTAAAAAGTCAACTGAAATATTCGAGATAAAAAAAAAATAAATAAATAAATACGCTATATTTTGACAAGTGCACATAAATCTGCGCATATGGAATGTTGTATATTTACGACGTATGTTGTGCATAACTGAATGCCACAAGAGAGATTGTCTTTAATGGGAATTTATAGCTAAAAGGCAGAGAGAGAAGTTAGGATACATTAGAAATTTTTATGACAGATATAAAAAATATCGAAACATTTAGCACGTTTGTGAGAGGCAAGAAGGCTAGAAGTGAAAGTGTATGGTTTTTAGCTATAAAAATATTGATTTATAATTTCCGACATTAATCGATTAAATAAAACTGTTGATTGCGTACTCGTTTTTAATTTCATCATTATTATTTATCTTTGCACCACAGGCATACGCATGTTGGATCAGCCATATATGACCGATCTAATTGAAGCAAATTCAATGGGTCACGAGCCACATAAAATTCATATATATAGTGCATCTTGGGGTCCAACTGATGATGGTAAAACCGTTGATGGACCACGAAATGCAACAATGCGTGCAATAGTGCAGGGTGTAAATGAGGTAAGTGTTTACTTAGAGCAGCTAAAAAGTGTTTTGTGTGTTTTTAATTGAATTCGTGTTTTGTTTTGGTTGCACGCAGGGTCGTAATGGCTTGGGTAACATTTACGTTTGGGCATCCGGCGATGGCGGTGAAGAGGACGATTGTAATTGTGATGGTTATGCCGCCTCCATGTGGACAATTTCCATTAATAGCGCCATTAATGATGGACAAAATGCGCATTATGATGAAAGCTGTAGTTCGACGCTGGCGTCGACATTCAGTAATGGTGCTAAGGATCCGAATACAGGCGTCGCGACAACAGATTTGTATGGTAAATGTACAACGACACATTCGGGTACAAGTGCTGCGGCGCCAGAAGCAGCGGGTGTCTTTGCGCTGGCGTTAGAGGCAAAGTAAGTGCAGAGAAAAAAAAAAAAAAAATTAAGGAGCAAAAAATCTTTTAACATTTTTTTTTTTTTTTCTAAATAATCCTTTAGTCCGCAATTGACCTGGCGCGATATACAACATTTGACAGTTTTAACCTCAAAACGAAACTCATTGTTCGATGCTAAAAATCGTTTTCATTGGACTATGAACGGCGTTGGCCTTGAGTTTAATCATCTTTTTGGCTTTGGTGTTTTAGATGCGGGCGCCATGGTGACCTTGTCAAAACAGTGGCATTCAGTGCCGGCACGTTATCACTGTGAGGCAGGCGAAATTATGGCAGCACAGTGAGTATAGCCTTAAAAAAAAATTTAAGCAGAAAATAAAAGTAAAATTTTTTTTTAGTGCTATTACCACTGGAAGTTCACTTGTTTTAGAAATTAAAACCGATGCTTGCAAGGGCACAGATACCGAAGTTAACTATTTGGAACATGTGCAAGCAGTGATTAGCGCAAATGCATCACGGCGTGGTGATCTTGAGCTATTTTTAACTTCACCAATGGGCACGAGGTGCGTTCAAAGATATTTAGTGTTGACAAAAAGCGTGATTTTTGAATAGCAGTGTGATTAGTGACTGTGACTGCGAAAATCACAGTGATTAAATCGCAGTACGCGAAAAATAATTGAATTATCAATCACCGTTAACTGAACAGTTTCATTGTTCGCGAAGAGTAAGATGCAAATCATCAATCACTACTTTCAGTCACTGCAATTTTTTAATCACTGTGAAAAAATCACCAATATTTAAATAATTTTTTTTTTTTTTTTTAATAGATCTATGATATTATCACGTCGCGCTAATGATGACGATCATCGTGATGGTTTTACCAAATGGCCCTTCATGACAACACATTCATGGGGCGAATATCCACAGGGCACTTGGTTGCTTGAGGCACGTTTCAATTCACCACAACCACGCTCAGGACATTTACTTGAATGGTCGCTGGTATTACACGGTACCAAAGAGGCTCCTTATCGTACGCTTTCACCTGCATCGCCGCACTCCAAGTTGGCCATTGTTAAGAAGGCGCACGAAGACAAAAAAATGAAGTAGAAATTTTAAATTATTTTTCCATTTTTTTTTCTTTAGTAATTTTTAAAAGTCACAATTAGCATGTTAAATTGAAGAAAAAAAAACAGGGGGAAAATGCATATAAAGCTACAAAATCTTCGGTTAAATCGAAGAGGTAATTTTAATCTTAGCATGCACCGTACTTAGTTTTGTTTTTGTTTTAAAAAAGAAAAAAAATATATTGGATTATTCGATTTTTTAAATCATTTAAATACAAACCGGAACTTTATTTGTTTATTAAAGAAAGAAATCGATTATTACAATTATTAAAAATAATCGAAATAATATATTTAGATTATTTGGCAATTGAAATTCTTTGAATAAATACTTTGATTTACTAACTTTTGTCCGTTTTTCTAGTTATCGGTTATCGGTTATGTTATTGCAAATCAAATTTAAATTTTGTGGGCAAGAATGGGAAGAGATCTCGAGTTCATAACAAAAGTGCGCAGGGAATATTTAAATAGGTCGCAACAAAAAAACTATTATTTATTTTTTTTATTTCATTTGTACTTCCAATTATAAGCTTCTAAATAATTAATTTATTTTCTTCCCGAAATTTTTATAGTATTTTTTTTAAATGTAAAATTAATTTCATAATAAAATTATATTACAGCCTTGTTCTCAATTTCACTTTCACAAAATTTTATCGAAAGTCTTTATAATAAAATTATAATAATCAAATTTTTTTATTTTTCGATTATTTAAATTATGCAAATGTTAAAATTTATTTATTTCGATATAATGTTTTTTATTATTTCCGAATTCGTTCAAAATATTGTGAAAGTGAATTAGAGAACATGTGTGATAATTAGGTTATTAGTTGAAATAATTTAAAATAAAAAATTATTGAATTAATTAAAGCCATTTTTCGATTTTTTTATGAAAATTTTGTCGCAATGTTTGTAACGCATCGAAGTAGACATCGTAGACTTCATAAACTATATGGATATTTTTGATCAGCTCGACGAGACGAGACGAGTCGATGTCCGTCTGTCTTTCCTTTTCGTCTGTCTACTGAGGTACGATTTAAATTATTTTTTCCAAAATCTTAAACTTACCATCTCACTTGTGCGGATAAAAGTTTTCAAACTTTCCGACAAACAGTTAAAAACCTGTCCGTCAATGCGAAGTTTCACTTAGGTCCTAATTTAAATTATTTTTTAAATACATTATTTAACTGAATATTTAGTAAACGTTCTTATTTTTTTTTTTTGAAAAATTAAAATATTTTTTTGAAATTATTCAAATTGTTTATTCGTCTTAATTTAATTTTTGCAAAGCATTTCTTAAAGGTGAGAGAAAGACAGAAAAAGGGAGAGAGAAAAAAAGGGGGGAGAGAGAGAGGGAGAGAGAGAAAGATAGAGAGAGTAATGAACATATTTTCTGTACTCCTACAAAAATTACTGAAAATATGTAAGAAAAATAGAAAGAGAAGGAGGCAGAGTAATACACCTGTTTTTAATTGCAACATTTTAATTGCAAAAGTTAAGCTAAAAATAAATAAATGAAAATAGTTTATACCTGGGTTGATGTAAGAAGTAAATAGTTTTTCATATGAAAACTAAAACAATGGGCTCTGTGGGCTATGCCTAAAATTGAGTCACTTTTATACTTTATGTACTCAACAATGTTTTTTTTTTAATTTAAATATTTAAATAATTAAAATTTTCTTTATTTGTTTTTTCGTTATATTTTTTTTTTTATTTTGAAATTTTAAGCAAATCCTTACAGTAAAAAAAAGAAGAGAGTCACTAATTTCATATGCAGTGCTGTCAAGGAAAATCTTTTTGAGTTTTGGCTTTAAATCTCTCATACAATTTGCAATTAGTTCAAATATTTAAAATAAACAATGTAAATATAGTTTAAACTAATTGTGAATTATATACATTATACCAAAGAGATTTTCTGTGACATCGCTGATAATCAGTTTTTAATACAGTAAATAAATTTAAAACCCGAAAGCAAAATTTTAAACGCACATGACGAAAAAAAAATTTAAAATTTAAAAATAAAAAAAAAAAAAAATAAATAAATAAAATAAATAAAAAATAAAAAAATGGAAAAACAAATTTATTAATTTATTTATTTTTTTTTTTTTATTACAAAAAAATTAAACAGATTTATAAAATGTATTTTTTTTATTTTAAAAAAAATTTTTGTTATTAAAAAAATTAAATTAAATAAAAAAAAGTGATTAAAACTAAAAAAAAAAAAAAATAATAATATTTTATTTTACTTACTCAAAAAACTGTAAATGTAAAGAAATCAACTATAAAAAAAAAATACAAAAATAAACTATTAGTCTCTATAGGGTCTGTTCTGATTTTCACTTTCACATAAGAAATTTACAAGAAACTAAATTAATTGCTTCTAAATAGATAAATACAAAAAAAAATGTATTTCAATATTTATTTAATTTGTCTATTAGGCACAATGAATTAACTTTTGTAAATTCTGGTGAAAGTGAAAACCAGAATACATATATTGGATATATACAATATTAGTACTAAACTAAAATAAAAATCTTAATTCTTTCCATTGATGTAGAAAAAAATGAAACATTTAACGTGTGTAATTAATATAAATATTAGCAAACTATAATTAAATTATTTTAAACAAAAAGATTAATTTCTTTATGCAGCCTGCGAACATATTTTGGGTTTAAAATTTAGTTGCTAGCTGCTTCAATAAAAGATACAAAAAAAAAAAAAAAAAAAACAAATATGGCATTTATTATATAAAATTTCAGTCTTTCGGGGCCAAAAGTTGATTAAAATATTATAATATGAAAAAAAATGTTATTAAATAAAATAATGTTATGTAAAAAAAAAAAAAAAAAAAAGTACAAGTGCAGAACACATAAAAAAAAAAAAAAAAAAAAAAAAAAATTAAAAACAAAGCGCAGCGTTTAAAGTTTTATTTTGAGAATGAATTGTTAAAGTTTATGGATTATGTGCAGTTTATATTGTATAAATAAAAAATAAATTTATTTATATCGTAAAAAATAAAAAATAAATAAAAAATAAAAATAATAAAACATAAATAAATGCGATATATATATTATAAAATATTTACTATATTAAAATATAAGAATTGCATATATAAATGTAAAATATTGAGAAAAAAAAGATACAAAAATTAAAAAAAAAAAAAAAATAAAAAAATTATATTATATATACACATACCCACATACTACCCCATATTTATATATACACAATACTAAAATATTACAATATAAAAAAAAAAAATAAATAATAAAAATTTATCTTCGATGTTATAGATACAAAGTAAATATATAAATATCTATATACAAACATTATATATGCATATTTAAGATACAAGTTGGAAAACTGAATGATATAAGTTGAGAGAAAAAAACAAAAATTATAATGAAAAAGACGTAATACATACATATACATATATATTTGCAAGAAAACATAATTTCCTTTTATTATTTTTAGTTTTTTTTTTTTTAGCAAAAGGAAGATATGCACTTAGTGACATGTGACATTATTTTCTTTAAGATAAAATAATCAAAAAGATTAGTTTTTTATTTAAATATTATCAAAAAAAAAAAAAAAAAAATAAAAAAAAAATAAATATATTTTAGTTTTGTAAATAAATAAAAAGAAAAAAAAAGAAAAACAAAAAAAATGGTATTTTTCTTTTATAAATAAATTAAATTGCTGTGGAAGATAAGAAATCTAAGAAACAAGCTTCCGGAAGTAAGTCAATACTAACTGCGCAGCGAAATAGACAACTTGGGAAAAAATTGTTTTTGGTGTACTGTTTTCTCAGTAGTGGTGCTGTGCGCTACATTGCAAAAAACGCTGTTATAGTCTTTTGTATACATAAATAGATATACGAGGTGTGTTCAAAAAGTATCGCATATTTTGTGTTTCTTTTTAAAAATTATTTATTTATTCATGAATACCTATTTTGTCCCTTTTAACGTTTTTTCCAATCCTCGAAACATGCCAAATAGTCCCTTTCCGGTATAGCCATCAGAGCCTTCTTCGATTTAGCTTTTATCTCCTCAATCGACTCAAAACGCGTTCCCCGGAGTAGTCTCTTGAGTTTTGGGAATAGCCAGAAGTCACACGGTGCCAAATCAGGTGAATACGGTGGTTGCAGAACGATATTGGTTGGATTTTTGGCAAAAAAATCACGAAAAATCAGTACAGTTTTTAAAAAAAAATCATCATTTTTGGTACCAACCGAGACTTGACACGTTTGAGGCCCAAAACATCCTTCAAAATTGTATTATTTGATCCTTTCGATACGCCAATTTCATCAGCAATGTCTCTCATAGTTAATCGACTGTGTGCAAGCACTAATTCTTTTACTTTTTGGATGTGAGCATCATCCGTTGAAGTCGATGGTTGATCAGGGAGCTCTTCGTCTTCAACACGTTCGCAACCTTCTTTCAACAATTTATACCAATCAAATGTTGTTGATTTTGGTAGAGCTCGGTCCCCATAAGCCTTCTTCACCAATTTTATTCCATTTATTCCATTCAGAAAAAAAATTTGATACAGGTTCTTTGATCCATTTTTTTGAATAGGTAAAAATCGAAGACGATCCAAAACACATGCAAGCAAAGCAGCTGTCAACAATTAAGTGAACATTCAAAATGGCCGAGCTTGTCGGCATTAGTGAGAGACATGGGTACCAACATAACGCCACAAAAAAATCGAAATTCGAATATACGTAACCCGCGAAAATTCAAAATTCGCGATAATGTTTGAACACACCTCGTATATATGAGCGAGCAGGGTTTTTGGACCCTGCGCTTGCAACGGAAGGCTTCAATTTAAGATTTGTATCACCTCAGGCTCATCAGCTAAATACAATATGATCAGTTATTAAACACATTTTTCTCAAAATCTCGACGAGATGGAAGGCCTAATACGCATTCAGCGATGAAAATTTTATAAGATAAGCCTAGTTCAGCGCTTAAATAAAAATGAGGTCATACTGTCAGGGAAATATTTAGTAAATATGCCTTCTGTTGGTTTGTAAATCTCTAAAACAAAATCAGAACTTCGAAAGATTTCATTGTTCGAAAATTGGCAATAACTGTAAGAGGTTGTCATCATAAATTATTTATGATACTAACGATAATTGCATTGGTTTACAATTTTCCCCATCATTAGCACGTATACATTTGGTATGCTAACCTGCCAACTCAGACCATTAATCTTCGAAAATTATAAAAGTCTATTTCGAGCAAGTTGGCATTATTTTTGTTTTGGTTGGAATTGGGTTGGTAGGGATTTCCTGTCATCCTTGATTTGGTCGACCTGAGTTATCAACTATTTTAAAATTGTATATTAATTTTGGCTTAAAGAGACCGTTGTTTATCCAACTCGGATTTTCACAGACAATTGCCAATTAGACATCATCGTAGATGCAAGGAACAACAAAAATATCGTTTAAGAAGAAGCAAACATTTTTCATTTGTTCGCTCTTCTAAAAAAATCATTCGTAGAACCATTATGGCAGAGATTAGTTATTTTATTCGTAATTCGATTGTTTATTTAATGTTCTTAAAATAAATAAGTATTTTAAGGTTATTGAATAGTCCTTAATATGTATTTATGTATAGGTGAAGAACTTAAAAGATATGCAATAGTTTAGGGAATCTATTGTTAACGATTTAATTTTTTTTAACATACTAAAATACAATTTTAAATATTTGTAACACCGCCACTGGTTTCGTTAAAGTCAAAAAAGCATTGAAAGCTTTTTATTATTCGCTATTTTACCGCTAGAGTATTTACGATAAAAGCTTTATGCAGAAGCTTTTTGAACTTCGAGACTGTAATGCGACAAAATTAGATAGCGACAAAAATATTAACCATGAAAAATAACTTTGGTTTAGAAGAAGATTAAAAACAAAAATAAAGACAAGCAAAAACGTTAACTTCGGTAGCACCGAAGCTTAAATACGCGCCACGCGAAACTTTAAACATTTTCTTGAAAAAATAAAATAAATGGAAGGTGTATTTGTATCGGGTCTATATGTTATAGTGGCCCGATCATTGTCATATCGATAGCATATTCAAAGAATAACAGTAGATTTCAGTTTATCCAGATTGGAGTAAATATATCCATAAATAAGAACTATTTTCATAAAAAAGCTAAAAAATAGGCGTTAGGTTTGTATGGGGGCCATATGAAAAAATGGGCGTGGCACTTTTGTTTAATGTTGGATTACATTAGAAGTGTTTTTACCCAATTTAAAGTAAATACATTCATAAATAATAACTAGCTTCGTACAAAAAATCGAAAAAAATGGTCAGTTTGTATGGGGCCTATATCTTAAAATGGGCGTGGCACCTTGGTTCTGACTTACAAACTGCCTAGGAGCACAAAAAGCTTAAGTTAAAAGTTTCAGTTCAATATCTTTAAAACTTTCCGAGAAAAACGCATTGCAACAGACAGACAGACGGACATGGCTAAATCGATTCGTCTCGCTGATCATTAATATATATACTTTATGGGGTCTCCGATGCCTCCTTTATTGCCTTACAAACTTTCCGACAAACTGATAATACCCTTTACACTGTCTGTCTGTCCGTCTGTTTGTTGCTATGCGATTTATTCGATGAAGATATAAAGATATTGGGCTGAAATTTTAAACTTAATATTTTTCGGCAACGACAAGGTTAAGTTCGAAAATGAGAGTACCACGCCCATTTTTAGGTATAGCCCCCACACAAACTTATCGATTTTTTCGATTTTTTGTTTAAAAATAGTTATAATTTATGAATGTACTCGCTCCCAATTGGGTAAAAACATTTTTTTTGTCATCCAGGATCGAAACCAAGACGCCACGGGTATTTCAGCTTCGGTTCCACCGAATTTAACGTTTTTCCTTGTTTAACATAGTTTTTTTCTTGGACCACTTTAACCGAACCGTGGTTGGGTGCTGACTAAAACCCGGTTCGTGAACCGAACATGCGGCTCAATGGCATCGCGAAACACTGAACCAAACCATTGCCAATTTTTTAGTGGTTTACAGCTTTTATTTATAAGCTTTAATTCTACTTAAATCTAGCTTACGAATTCAAATAGAAATCAACCTTAACTTTCGTGCTGCCTGTGCTCTCTGTGTGACAAACGTTTCGAACTCCGGGGTGACACGAATCAAGTAGCCCTTCTCCCCGAATTAACTTTTTGTCTCTGCTCTTTGTCTGCTCTCATTGCTCCTACTGATTGACACTCCATTGTGTGCTTTTCACCACTCGATAAGACTGGAGGTGTTCTACACAAATTCTTGGAATGACCCCTACTTTAGCACTCCATTGTGAAAAACGCTTTCAAGTCTCATCTACGTAGTGCAATCGTTGATCTGCACTTCTTGTTAATAATAGTTAATTCTTCTTAAAGTTTTCACAAGTTCAACATTAAGGCCTGTTTTCTGTTTTTAAACATTTTTCAAATGAGCCCTGTTTCAAGACTCTACGTCTATTCACTCCAAAGATATGGCTTTTTTCAATATGGCGGTTTCATGGCCCCCATTAGACCCCTGATCAAAATTTTTCAAATACCCGTCTTGTTGCTTACCTGAATTCTGAAAAAAAAACACAAAAATAAATAAATTTTTTAATGTCTTTTCGTTCCACATATTTGGCTGTTCCAGTTTCAAAGCCACCAGTCAAAATTTTCCAAATTAAAAACCTTCCTCTTCCATCACTCTATCTATTAAGAAAAAAAACGTACATACATAGGGACAGAAAACGCGACACACAACTTAATGCACAGAATGAGAAAACGAGCCTAAGTGAGAAATCGAGAGAAAACTTTCCAATTTTTGAAATTGGAAAACTTGATACAATTTATTTCCGAACAGAGCCGCAACGATTCGATTCATTTTTTTACCGAGTTGACCCGATTCGGCGAAACATTTCTTAACCAAGAGTTAAAACGATTTGAAAAACCAAAGCATTCAACAAAATGCAGCCAAAGAGGTTATTGGCTTTACTAATCCTCGAACGCAGACATGGTACGATGATGAATGTCTCGTCGCTACTGCAGAGAAGAATATGGCACGACAAAGAACTCTGCAGGCGGGAGCAACACGAGCTGTTGTTGAGCGATATAGGAAGAAACGGAGAGAGGAAAAACGCCTGATCAGACGGAAGAAACGAGAACTGGAAAGGCGTGAAGTGGAGGAGATTGAGATTGTTCGCCTCTGTATGATGACGCTGGAAAACACCCAAAGCGTTGTCAAGGTCGGTAAAGATCTCTCCGACCCCTTTGACACCAAAAAGAGGCTTCAGATATATAGATATTATCGGCAAAAATGCTCGAGCGATCACCGGCGCGTTCTCAGACATCGAAAAAAATGTCGTCCTATGGGACTGACGGTCAACGAGAACAAGACGAAGTATTTGGAATCCACTCGCAGGCAATCTGCACGTTGCAGACGGTCTTTGAGTACAGGGAACTTTAGCTTTGAGGCTGTAGTAAACTTCATCTATTTGGGCTCAGATGTAAGCAACAACAACATCATCAGTCAGGAGATTAAACGAAGAATCACTCTTGCGAACCGTAGCTATTTTGGTCTCTGTAAGCAGATGCGAAGTAGAGTGCTGTCCAGAAGATATTTTGGAGAATCTTTGGTCCAGTTAGAGTGGAAAATGACATCCGTATGCGCACGAACGATGAGCTGTACGAGCTATATGATGACATCGACATAGTCAGGAACATGCAATACAAAAGGCTGTCCTGGGCTGGTCACCTGTGTCGGATGGACACAGAAGCTCCAGCAAGAAAAGTTTGAAAGCAAAACGTGAATCGAATCGGAGGGGCGCGGCAGAGAGGACGTCCGCCGCTGCGTTGGGGAGGACCAGGTCCTAGATGACATTCGCAAGATCGGTATCCCAATATGGTATAATGAGGCACTGGATTATAACCGCTGGTGCCGAATCTTATGTGATGCCAAGGCCGACAATCGGCTGTAGTGCCACTTATACATATATTCAACAAAATATTTAAAAAAACAAGAAAGAATGCTGAAGTCGAATATGCTCGACTGCAAGATACCCTGTATCCAATCTTGGATTTTCATACAAAAACTCCAAAAAATGGGGGTAAAATTGTATAGTGGCTATACCTAAAATTTTTTTTTTTTTGCTAATACCCATTTTGTTTATTTCATTAGGACTATCATAGGCATAATTTATACTAAATTTGAAGATGCTAGAATAAGAAACAAAGAAGTTTTTAAGTAAAAAATCCAAAAATTTTGAGATAGATTTTTATGGGGACTAGAGAAAAACACTTGACGGCTTAGAGAGGCTAAGTTTCAAATATCTTAGCTCTTAATGTCTCCGAGATAATCTTTATCAGACGGCAGACAGCAGGACGGACAGACAGACGGATGGACCATCAGACAGACACATTATCACAAACTTAATATACCCATTTACCCTCTGTGTACAGGGTATAATAAACTAGTTTAAATTTTTCTATGTAAAGTCAAGGCATGATTCAACTATTCCACTGTGTCACATCTGTCAATGCTTAAGCATGATGATTAAGAATTAAAAAAAATGTTATAAGGCTAAACTAATGTCATAGAAATTTGGACTCACATAAAACATAATAAAGAACTTGATTAATTGAACGCAATTAATATGCCACAGAAACAAGGCTTTGAAGCCTGCATATCCGTAGACGTTTATGTTTTAACGTCGTTGCTATTGACTGAACGAAAACTTCGAAAACTTTTCGTTTTGCATTGTCAGCGAGCAAAAACGTATAATAAATTTGTACTTACTTTTATATATTTTTAATAAAGAAAAAAAAAAATAATGCTGGGTGTGTAAGTGAGTAGCCACAACTATTGTAATAAAAACAGGCCAACTCTGCTAACTATACACATAAAACACGGAAGTGACAGCTACGAAGTATAAAATATGAGGCTATACAAATATTGGCAACACAAGCAGCAAGAAGAAATTTTACGCCAAAACGCAAATATACGAGTATGTAGGCATGCCATGAATATAATTATGCTAAAAAGCAAACTGTGGGCGTTCAAAGATTACTTTTTGTTGTGCAAAGCAATAAGCAGCAAGCGAGGGTAAATTCATAAATCATTGAGTTTATGCGTATGATAAATTGTTTTACTAATTATTTTTTCGCGGCGTTTCATGCTAAGGAAACAAAACCAAAATGGTCATTCGAATTTCTTGGAAGTCTATTTTTGTATCTTTCGGTCGAAATTTTGTGTGCTCATTAATTTTGCCAAATGTCAATAGTTTTTTTTTCTGTCTGTCTGTCAGTTAAAGACTTTCAAATATTTCTGTTTGTGGTAAATGAAATTAAATTTATTGATTTGCTACTTGTTTTCATAACAAATATAAATAATAATAAACAATAATTTCCTTCATTCAAATGTTTAAATTAATAAAAAAAAAAAAAAATATGAATTTATAATTTAAAATTTTTATGCGAACCGAATACTATAAATGTCACATTAAATGTTGATGATATAATTACTATTGAAATGTTTGCCTATTGTCTATCCGAAATCAATGGGGAATCTTTAAAGTTTGGGTTTGCTGCTGATTTTTGGGTTTGTTGTTATTTAGCCAAATTCAAGCTTGCTGCTTATGTAATCTCTCAAAAGTCAAAACATTGAATTGAATTGCATTTGTCATTAATCATAATTTGCTTATAGCGGCACAGCATGTAGCAGCAGCAACAACAACAACGACAACAACCACAATAATCAATGACAACGTTGCGTATGCGTAATAATGCTAAATGGAAATGCATTTGCCAGCACGTTGCGTATTCATGCTTTTCAGACTGATTACAATGATTTTGATAAGTGATGAATTTAAAATAAGGTGTAGTATTCCGCATCTTTCAATTTGTGTGGTGTGAAGAGTGTATAAAATTATGACACTTTAAAGAACTTTCCCTATCTGACAGAGAAAAGTACGTGGGTCTTATCTTAGATCACAAACCAAACTGGAAGGATAACATCCAGAAAGAGTGAAGAAAGCAACAATTGCTTTCTACTCGAGTTCCAAACTATTCGGTCGTAGATGGGGTCTCTCACCCAAAATGGTCCTGTGGCTATACACTGTAGTTGAACGCCCGATTCTTTGTTATGGAGCTTCGGTCGGGTGGCCGGCTCTTAAAAACAACTACAACATCCAAAAGTTATCTAGGATACACATATCGGCTTGTATTGGAGTCACTGGGGCAATTAGAACCTGTCCCTCCGAGGCCCTAAATGCAATGCTAAACCTGATATCTATGGATCTATTCATCAATCAGATGGCTTCGATCAGCGCACTTAGACTAAAAGAACAAGGCTTGTGGTCCTCACTAAGCTATGCTCACAGCGCTGTTTTATTCAAAATCCCGACAGATATAAGTGGTCCTACAGACTTTCTGTCCGATTCTTCGAGTTTTAGTTAATTCTTTAAAGCCATAATTCCTTCACGGCAAGACTGGATGAAGGAGCTGCTTGGGAGTGAATCTGGTCTGACGCTCTACACCGACTGCTCTAAGATGGAATATGGTAAGGGGTCTGAGGTACACTCGGAAGACTTGGCAGTGGAAGAGTTCTTTCGTCTACCCATTTGCAGTGTGTTCCAGGCGGAAGTCCATGCTGTACTAGTGGCGTGCAAGCTACTTGTGCAGCTGGAGATTCGGGACAGATCGGTTCTCATTTTCTCATACAGCGAAGTTGCCATCAAAGCGCTGGATACCCACATTACCAAATCTAAGCAAGTAAGGGAATGTAAAAACCAACTAAATCTTGTTTTTCGCCACAATACACTTTGGCGCTTTCACTGTATGACGGGATTCATCGGGTAAATCCCAGCCATTCGCGGTTCAGATCCCAATTAGGCTAAGGTCGCCCACATTAGGCCCCGATTGACCCCAAACGTTCCAGAACACTATTGTTAAACTCCCGTAAAGAACTTGACATACTTGTTTTTTTTATATAAAAAATAAAAATATTGGCTACCCAATGCAATTAAGGAAATCACTCGAGCTATCGTTGTCATGGTGTAACTTTTGAGTATTTACACCAAAACACTTACACCAAAACTCTGAGATTATAGTATCACCACTGCATTCTGAATTCTGTGATGTTTATAGAGTTTATCTTTGTACTTTTTATATCATTGATTCCGAATTTGAATTTAAAATCAATATTTTCTACTCATGTCTAAATTTAAAGAGCATAAAAGTTAAACAAAGCAACAACAATGTGCGATTTGGTTAGACCGATAACATTTTAATTTGTAACCGATAACAGTTTTTGTTATTTACAATGCAAAGGAATGTTTTGGAAATGAATCATTACGTGAGCATAGTTGTAACTCGGTTTTCTGATTATCTCGGAGACCATAAGCGATAGAGCCACCATTTTTAAAACTCCTAAATCGTCAAGTGGTCACTTAATTTACCAAACAAAAAAAAATTGTGTAAACTTTAAAGTGAAAAAAATAAATTGTTTGGTTTTCGTTTATTATTTATTTTATTTGTCATGAATTTTTTTCTTTTCATATTTTACCATATAACACTCGTAGTATATGCAAATCAGTTTGTTAAAATAAGTTTTTGATTTATGATACGTTAATAATGATGGTGTTTTGACGCTTTGGGATTGACCCTGTCTAAAAACTTAAAAAAACTACAGACAGACAGCAAAAAAAAAAAAAAATAAATAAATAAAAAAAAAAAAAAAAACTTACTACGCAACTGCGTAACTGTTGGGGCTAACGAACCTTTTTTCTATCTGCTATATTCTTTGCTGGGATTTGGTCAGCAACAGCACGCATCAACAGGTTTTCCAGACAGCTAAGCGACCGCAGCACTATCGAGACTAAATATGCAACTTCAGCAAATTTGAGCATTGAACTTTTTTATTTTTTACAAATTTTATTTTTTTTTGTAATTTTTATTGCTTTTGCTTTTGTGTCTGGTCAAAGTATTTGACACTTTAAATGGTTTTTATATAGCCAAATATTTTGCAATTGAGTGCGATTTGTGTAAATGGCGACGACGGCCATTTGTGACGTGACAGAAGTTAGCTTTTTGTTTTATTAATACTTATGATACTCTTA
Source organism: Leucophenga varia (assembly GCA_018903435.1). Lineage (NCBI taxonomy): Eukaryota > Metazoa > Arthropoda > Insecta > Diptera > Drosophilidae > Leucophenga > Leucophenga varia. The sequence goes on from JAEIFJ010000677.1 coordinate 53,638, forward strand.
AACGTGTCTTATTGTTTTTTTTTACAATATACCTATATTTTTTAAAATTATTAAATTTTTTTCGACTTGTATTTTATGAAGTCAAAAGGCGTTGATCAACACTGGGTTGGATTTTGCAACAGACGTGACCAGCCATTGACGAAACTGCGTGGATCAATCATTGACCTCCTGGCCCATGTAAGACAGTTACTAACCGATCTATGTGGATCAATTACTGAGCAACTTGTGTGGATCACACACTTCCGACACATTTAAGACAATCATTGCCTGACCTAATTAAAGACGGCCTCATTTGCTACATTTTCAAATATCCGACATCCGAATTTTTGAATAGTTTATGTGTGATCATCAGTAGCTTAAAATAGATTTTGAGATGGTATAGTAAGGGGAGTCAATGGTCTGATGTAACCCAAATTTAGACAAATATAACATACATTTTCTTAAAAATAACAGAAATCAGAAGTCTGTATGGGGACTAAATGTTATAGTGGCTCGATCATGACCATATCAAAAAAAAGACATTAGAAGTGTCTTTACCTAAATTGGAGTAAATACATTCATAAATAATAACCATTTTCAAAAAGAAAAATCAATGTTTGATAGGGGCTACCCCAAAAATTGGGCGTGGAACCTTGCTTTTTACATAGAAAAGAGTCGTTGCCGAGAAAAGCTTAAGTCAATAATTTCAAGGCAGTCTCTTTTGCATAGAAATGGAAATATATATAGAAATATATAGACAGACGGACAGACGGACAGTCAGACGGACACGGCATAATTGACGCGTCTCATCGAGCTGATCAAGAATATATATATATTATACTTTATAGGGTCTACGATGTCTTTTTTTATGTGTACAAACATTCAGACTAAATGTCAACACCCTCCACATATTCGTATTCTGTCTCTTTCTATTTTTCTCTCTTCTTTCAGTTTGTATGACAGTTATGCTGTGAGTGATATAACATTTTTTTTTTTTTGTCAGCAGCTGAAAATTAATACTTGTATAATTTCTAATAATTTTCAATTTAATAATAGTTTTCTAGCAGCACAGTGGCAGCCCACTGTTCATCTTTTTTCTCTTTCTGTCCTTTGTATTTCTTATAAGGAAAATAGAAGATTTCATCCCCTTTCTTTCGTCTCTATTTTGATTCTACGCTTTCAGCATTTTCTCTGTAAAGTTCACAATTTAAAAGGACAGAGAGAAAGAATACACCACCTGGTATAATTGCACCATGATTCACAATATTTGTTTTAATTATATCATACATTTATCAAAAGGAATACAGCACCACTAGGGGCAATTGGTATCTGTCCTACGACTTAACCCCACAGCACACAAAAATGAATCTAAGGATGATAAGCACCGCTCATCCGCATACTTATAGATGGAGACAAAACTGCATCTGCAGGAAATACCTCACCACATGGAATGAAGGGTCATCAACTACTGTGAATGCCCATGGACATTATTGCCAAAGGGTATAAAATTGACAAAGACTTTAGCATTAGGTGGTCAAACAAGAAAACTTGGACATCTGAAAACGAATATGGGATAAAAGCACACACCATAAAGTGGTACACAGGCGGGTTCCTCACCGTCAAAGGCGCCGGTTTAGGGGTTGCGGGGCCAAAAAAAAAAATTTTTACACCTACCCCAGATACATTAGCATCTTCCAGAGAGATGGGTGGATCAATATTGTCAGGAACTACAATAACGTCGATATGGCAACATTATCAGACAGTCAAGCAGCTCTTAAGGCGCTAAAGAATGATATAGTAAAATCCAAATTCGTACAAGAGGCTATAGCCACCTTGAATGCACTTAGACCAAGTAACAGAGTACAACTGTTGTAATAAGCAAGCGACGCACTAGCAGGAAGGGGGCACAATTCCATTGATGGGCCCAAAAGCTTATTGATCCAATTGGTAGCCACTCACTTAGTGAGACAATTTACGATAGGAAACCTAGCTAGGGATGAACACTGTTTTTTAAGGCAGGGCATGCGACAAGCTAAACTATTAAGCTGAACAGTACTCAGCTAAAGATTATGATAGGGCTCCTAACGGGCTACTGTAGACTTAGGAAACACCTGAATGTAATCGGTCTAACAAGCTCTCCTGAGTGCAGATTTAGTGGTAGTGTGGAGGAGACACCCTTACATATTGTATTAGAATGCAAAAAAACTATTGCCAGAAACAGGAAGTCATTATTAGGAGGATACAAACTCTCCACGGAGATAACAGGTAAGGGCTTACAATATACCTCTCTAGGAACCAGTGATGCCATTTTCGCTTTTTTTTTCTTCGCACTCATACACGGCAGACTGTACAGTAATTTAAAACAATACACCATGTGTATGTGAGAAAGAGAAAAAAAGCGAAAATAGCATCACTGGGTAGCAGTGTGCCACTTTAGCAATAATAATAATAATAATAAGTAGCAGGTACCCGCGGCTTTGCTCACGTTTTTTTTTTTGCTTCTCTTTGGTGGCTTAATATAAATTGTTCAAAAAATGTGGATTCAAATTTTGGAAATCCCATAAACACGACTAACCATCATTCAAATACGCCCAGTTTCAAGTCTCTACGTTTATTCAATCCAAATGTATGAGTAACACAAATGTATGACTTTTTTTTTCAAGGCTCTCATTAGGCCCCGGGTCAAATTTTCTAAAATCTCGTCTAAGTGCTCACATGTAATAAACATAAAAGAAATTGGTCAAAAAATCTATATTGGGTCCACATATGGGTCCCAGGTCCAAATTCCGGAAATCCCTTGAACATCTTGAACGCTAAAAATGTTTATTAACCCTCTTTCAAATCAGCCCTGTTTCAAGTCTCTACGTCTATTCATTTCAAAGATATGGCTTTCCCGGTTTCAAGTCCCCATTAGGCCCCGGTTGAAAATTTTCTAAAATCCCGCCTAAGTGCTCACCTGTAATAAAAATAAAAAATATTGGTTAAAAAATCTATATTGGGTCCCCATATGGGTCCCAGGTCCAAATTCCGGAAATCCCTTGAACACCTTGAACGTCAAAAATGTTTTTTAACCATCTTTCAAATGAGCCCATTTCAAAGATATGGCTTTTCCGGTTTCAAGGCCCCATTAGGCCCCGGGTCAAAATTTTCCAAAATCCCGTCTAAGTGCTCACCTGTAATAAAAATAAAAAAAAAATTGGTCAAAAAAATCTATATTGGATTTACATATGGGTCCCAGGTTCAAATTCCGGAAATCCCTTGAACACCTTGAACGCCAAAAAAGTTTTTTAACCATCTATCAAATGAGCCCTGTTTCAAGTCTCTACGTCTATTCACTCCAAAGATATGGCTTTTTCGGTTTCAAGGCCCCCATTAGGCCCAGGGTCAAAATTACATTTAACAATTTTTTTTTTGCCTTAAACCATTCTTGTGTGAATACGAACACACATGAAAAATTTCGTGAAAATCCGTCCAGGAGTTTTCGCGTCCATCGATCACCAACAGAACTTGGGACTTATTTTTATATATATAGATAATAAAAATAATAATAATAATTATCATATTTTATGATTTTAATATAAAGACAACCCAGTGCTGGTCAGCAACTGTTCCAGGCAGTTGCAGAGTCGGACTTTTGTGGAATATTGCAATGTAAAAAGCGGGTTAGGAAACAACATTGAGGTTCGTAAGCTAGTGGGTCAGTTTTTAACCTTGACTTTTCGTTGACTTGAAGAAGGATTACTTGCCAGAAAAAGAAAAGTCGGTCTAGTCAATTGAGCCGAGCCAGTACTGCAGAAAGAATGAACGGCGTTTTATCGTTCAGATAACCTACAGTTAAAATTTAATAGAACATTGAAATAATGTTCCTTAATACTATTTTTTTTCCAAAAAATATTGTACAATATACAAAATTTTACTTAATGGCAATTATTGTACCCAAAATATATATTTGTAAACTTGAAATAATTATGGCGTGCAAGCATTAATTAAACGCAAACGAATATATTGATTCAAACAGAATTTTTGATATTTTCGTCCTTTCGATTTTGTTTCTCTTCGTAGGTATATCTTGTTTTTGAGTTAATTAGTAGTTTGAGGCATACCAACTTTGTATACAAACATTTTAGCTGCCTCAATTCGAAAATTTCAATTAACTCCAACCAATGTCGGAATGTCAATTACTCAAACTCTGGCACACGGCTACGGTTTGATACGATACAAAAGCACGTTACAGTCAATCACGTACATTGTTAATGTCTCACACCAACAACAGAAAAAAAAAAAATGTTGTTAAGATTCATTTTGAGACAAAACTTTACGGCAAAACAACGTAAACAAAACATAACAAAAAACACAAATCTTATCATTTCCGTTTACTTTTCTGTAAACTTTGTCAAAAGACAAACAATGACGACGTCCAATGGCAATGTTGAGCCTTCGCCATTTGTAAAGTTCAGTGGCCATGTTTGGCATTGATACGTGGCGCAAAATTTCGTTTTCAGTTGCCTGGCAACATTGTAGCTGATTTGTTTGTCAAGCAGACAGACAGACACGATTTAAAAGTTACTCCAATAGGTTCATAAGCCAAAATCAAACTAAAAACTTTTAAGTGGATTTTCATCAGATTTTCTAGTTAAAAATATTACAAAATTATTTTTTTTCAGGTGTCAAACATTTTTTTTTTTTTTTTTGGTTCTGTCAACTGAAACTTTTATAAAAAAAAAATAATAATAATAATATTCGCGCTCATGTTTAATTTTGCAAATTTTTATTAATGACTTTTTTTTTTTGTTTGGGTTTAAGCAACTCAAACAACATCTAAGCTGCACAGTAAATATTATTCTGTATTAAATTTTATGTTTTTTTCTTTTAGTTTTATATGACAAATGCAGCGAATTATGATAGACAAATACAAAGTCCGAGCAAATATGCCATAAACAAATCAACATAATAACCCAAATAATTTGTCTGATTGTCATTTTCATAGACTGCGATTTATTCAGTTAAGAATATAGTCAATTTCTTCTTTGGACTATTCGTAAATTGTGATATATGAACATTTTTCCTGTTGATGTGATTAATGAATTTTTTATGACATTTCTCATTCCCCGCAGTGTTTCGAATGGACTAAAGCAACCTGTGCATTAGATTTAGATCTCACAATTTATTCAAAATAAACGAAAAAATTTTTAAGCTTTAATATATTAAAATAATACTCATACGTAAACCTGGAAGACTTGCAGCCAATCTCGCCTCATATCGTCCAATAAGTTTACTCTCGGTATTCTCCAAAGTTGTTGAGAGCCTATTCCTGCGTAGAATGCGGGCAATTCTGGAATAGGCCGGTTCCATTCCCGATCACCAGTTCGGTTTCAGCGAAAGCCATGGCACGCCAGAACAGTGTCACAAGTTAGTCGAGAAGATTCTGGAATCTTTTGAGGAGGAGAAGTTTAGTTCGGCTGTCTTTCTGGATGTTAAGCAAGCCTTCGACAGGGTGTGGCATGCTGGTCTGCTTCACAAACTTAAGACGATTCTACCAGCTCCATTCTACCTTGAGCGCACGAGTTTCTTCGTTAGATGTGTGGAAGAAAATTCGCAAATAAAAGGTATTGGAGCCGGAGTTCCACAGGGAAGTGTTCTAGGATCAGTCCTTGAACCCTGAAAAGTCCACTCAAATGACTTTTTCTTTAGGAGGGAATCCCCAACTTCATCTTGACGGAGCAATAATCCCATGCAGCGCTACAGATAAGTATCTGGGCTTGGGTCTTGACAGAAGGTTAACTTGGCGTTCTCACCTTCTCACCAAAATGGCACAGCTCAATGAAAGGTTAAAAAAAAAACATTTATGGCTTATCGGACAAAGGTCACCTCTCAAGCTGAGTAGCAAAACTTCTAGTCTATAGAGCAATAATAAAGCCGGTATGGATCTACGGTATTCTAATTTGGTGCACTGCCAGCAGGAGTAACTGTTCTATTATTCAAATATTTCAAAACAAGGCGCTGAGAATTATGTCAAACACTCGGGGTACCTTGGGTATACCAAGAAATAACAAGATTAAGCACCACTTATATAAATCGGCTCGACATGCATACCAACACACTCGCCGTCAACCTACTCGACAATAGCTCCAGTATAAGAAGGCTCAAAAGGCTAAACCCGCGCATGTTTATTTTTACTTTTTGTTTATTTGCTTTTCCCATCCCCATCCCTTATTCCTTATCCATAATTCGTCCCCACATTGTCAACTGTTCTTAACTCTAACAACTTGCTGATAGTCTTTTAAAGATAGGTTAGGTTAGGTTAAAATGGCCGTAGCGAATTCTCGCGACGTCACCTAGGCCAAAAAGGCCCATTGTGATACCATATGATCTCTATTATCCTCCTACTCGAACCAGCTCGATTTCCTTATAAAGGCGGCTAATGCAACAATCTTGACTGATGCAATCTCCGCCAGACTATTAAGAAACGGCCTACCAAGCTCGGTAAACCTTATTCTTCCAAGGGCGGGGCAGTGGCAGAGAAAATGTTCTACTGTCTCCTCCTCCTCCTCGTTTCTACAGCTCCTACAGAAGTCATTTGAGGTTACCCCTAGTCGGACGGTATGTCTTCCCACCAGGCAATGTCCCGTGAGAGCGCCCACCATCACGGATAGGGTTTGTCTATTGTGGCGCATGAGCTGGGCTGTTCGTTTGTTGCTATACTCTGGCCACGTAAGTCTCGAGATATTACATTTTGGGTTTGTGGTCCATCTAATCTCTGCTATTCTCATTATTTCTTCTTTCACTCGCAGTTTCAGAGAGGCCATAGGAATTCCAGTCGAACTCCTCCCAGGAGGAATAACGGAATTTGTGCCTTCTCTGGCCAGTCTATCTGCTTCGCAATTACCAAATATTTCTTGATGACACGGAACCCATGGGAGGCAAATGTCCCATTGCTCCGCCATCTCGTTGAGAGATTTGCGGCACTGGGAGATAGTTTTGGATGTGTTATTACACGAGTCAAGTGCTTTTAAGGCAGCCTGACTATCCGAAAAGATATGTACTTTTTGTCTACGAATTGGGTGGTGTCTCAGAAAATGCATAGCTTCGTGTTTGGCAATCTTTTAAACTTGAAAAACGCTGCAGTGATCAGGAAGTCTGAAGGATTCTCTGATCTCCAGGTCCGGGGAAAAGATACCTCCTCCTACCCTTCCCTCGGTTTTGGACCCGTCTGTGTAAATATTAATGGCGTTGGTTTCAAAATGGGCTAGGTCTTCCCATTGAGCTCTTGTTGGGATCAAGATTTTGTACTTCTTACCAAAAGTTGGGTATGAAGTTCAGTAATCGGTGACTGGTGGCAAGGGCACTAGAATGTTGAGTATCTTCGAGTGTCCGTAGTTGCAATTGAGCAAGCCTGCTGTCTCTCTGATTCTCATAGCTGTATTCGTTGCCAGTTCTTTGGCTATGAGATCTAGAGGTAATAGATATAGGAGAGTATTTAGTGCATCAGTTGGTGTGGTGCGTAGAGCACCGCTAATGCATATTTCCGCACTCCTTTGAACCTTCTGTAAACGGTTGCGGATGGTCACTTTATCGAGTGCTGGCCACCAGACGCAGACTCCATACAGAAGTATAGGTCGCACCACTGTCGTGTACAGCCAGTGTACAATGCAAGGTGAGAACCCCCACCTAATGCTAATGGCTTTTTTTCACGTGAAGAGCGCCACGTTGGCTTTCTTGATACGTTCTTCTATATTATCGTTCCAGTTTAGCTTTTTATCTAGGATAACACTCAGATATTTGGCACTGTCACTAAAGGTTAGGGAGATATTGTTAAGTTTTGGTGAAACTAGGGTCGGAATCTTATATTTCCTAGTGAAGAGTACAAGTTCCGTTTTGGCTGGGTTGATGCTTAGTCCGCATGAGGTTGCCCAGGACGATAAGCTTTTAGTGCTAATTGCATTAAAGATAGATTGCAAATAAATTTATTCGCTATAAAAAAAAAAATTTTGTTTAGTATTTTAAGGTAAAATTTAATACAAATGCTACGTTAAATAATGTGTGCCAGGTATATTTTATTTTAACAAAAAAATATTTTCTAAAATTTTACAATATAAAACTAATTTCACTAAACTAAAAAAAATAACATTTTAACCTTTCATCTTTACTAAAGATACTTAAGATTAATCTTCACACATCGTTTTGTTTGCTATAATAGTTACTTTGAAACAAGTAAACACACAAACACACACACACACATTTACTTACAAATAAGAACAATCTGTAAAAGTCTTGTTATATTGTTACTTGTTCTGGTTGTTATTATCATAGATACTTTTGTTCATATTCAGTTAGCCATAAACAAATATGCTTAAATTAACCATAAATGGCTCCTTGGAGACAATGTCATTGTGTGTACAATACTAACAAACACAGATGAACAAGGATACAATGAGTTGGTTTATGTATAATAAATATATTTGTACATATACCATATGAGCAGCTACCAATAAAACATAAATAATAATACTCAAGTATGTACAACAAAATTCGGACAAATATTTGCAAATATACAAAATATGCTGGCACAGATTTGCAAAATAAGTTTGTAACATATCCTATGCTGGTATACTATTTTTGTTGTTGTTGTTATCTGATTCAAGGTAAGTTTGCTTAAAAGATACATATTATAAAATTTTGAACTTAAGTAGATAAGTAAGTAGTAAATGCTTTGCACTTGAATGCTTTGATTGCTTTGATTGGCTTGATTATAATTTACTTCTGATCTTCTAATTTGTATCTTTGAAGTGTTTTTACATGGGTTTTTGAATATTTTATATTTTACTAGCTGTACCCTGCCACGCTTCACTGTGGCAAATTGTGGTTGCATGCATAAAAAATGTATAAACAAAACATAAGTTACATATCCATTTAATTTTGTAACACTTGTGTGTATAGAATGTTTTTTGTTTTTTTGTTCTCGGCATAAATTTAGAGGCTATCTGGTTTACCTAGACGGTAACAAGAAACATATAATTGTCCGTGTGAGAAGCAATTCGCACCTAAATCTAAGCCACATAATTTCAAAGATTGGCCCTGAATTCGAAACTGCAGTCTCTTAAATTGAAAAGGTGTATCGGTTAGAATTATGGGAATTCGAGGAATGAGCACATTTTCACCTTTGAATGACCAAGTCAATATAGTTGCTTCCACTACATTGTTCACCAATTTCTGGACTGCGAGTCGCGTGCCGTTGCAGAGTTTCGGTATAATGATGTTCCGCAACAGGATAATTGGTACATCTATCTTCAATTTCAGTATGTGTGGTGGCATCCCCGGTAGATCGAGTGAATTTAAAAATTCCGTTGGGTAATTGACGGCTTCCTCTAGTTCCACAATGGTGTCTATTGACTTATATGTAGTTTCTTTCTGCTGTCTCCGCGTTCTACATCTTCATTTTTCTCAGCCGCTCTGTCTCTCGAATCGAAACCCGATCTCCCTCAGTTATATTCAAAACCTCCCGTCTTTGTGTTTCTGCGCGGCGAGTGCGACGACCCAAATTCGACCTCTTGGATGGCATGACTTCGCTTATTAGTATTTTATTATTAGTTTTCACCCTAGAACTCTAAAAACTATGAGAGATAGATGAAAGTGAAACAATTTTTTTTTTTTTTGCCTTTCAAAGATGAAAATTTTTTTATGATAAGACTTTTCATTCCATCTCTCATAGTTCTTAACCTAGAACTATGAGAAGCAGTGATGCCATTTTTCTCACACACATATGGTGTTTTGTTTTAAATTTCTGTACAGTTTATCATGCATGAGTGCTGGCAATCGGCAGTTGGCGCAGCAGTAGGGGCAGCTGGCGGACTGCAGGTGGCGCACAAGTAGGGGCACGGGTAAACGCCAAAAAAAACTGATATATTTGCAAACGCAGATATTTTATCAACATAAAAAGTAGATAAAAACCGAGTCCGAACCTCAACACATGTTGTGTCAAAATTTGGGCTTAAACGGTTCAGAAATTTTTCAAGTCTATAAGCCTCGTATAAACGAACAAAGCATTTTAATATATTGTATATAGATTATGCTGAAACTTGAAACTTAAGCTTTTCCCAGACCTAGGTAGTTTGTATGTTAAATTCAGAATGCCACGAACACTCTAAGGTATAGCTACCATACAATTTTACCGCCCATTTTTGAATTTTACTAAACAAATATTCCAAATATATTTTAAAATCTAGCTTAGTTCCGATATATATTTTAATAATAACTCTGCTCTAATTTTCAAATTTTTTTTTGAAATCATTTAAACTTGACTGCAATTCTCTCTTTTGTACTTAGTTTCTCTTTTATCATTTTAGTTAACATTTTAAATATGTAGTGCTATCTTAATAAATTCGAATACCTTTAAATACATATATAATTTCTAAAATAATTGTAATATAAAATTTATTAAATTTGCATTATCCATCCTAATTTTAATACATTTGTGGCTTACATTATGTAACTAAATTACGTAATTGCATGTAAAATTCGGCTTTGGTTCTATACAAGTAATTGCTTGTAAATTGAAAGATGAACAGATACAAAAATATATATGTTATTAATATAGTTTTGTATCTACTTGCTTTGGTATTTAAATATTTACAATAAAAAGCTAAATTGCAAACAAACTCAATCAAAAGTTTGTAAAGCTGTGAAATTGTCTAATCAAGTTTTGAGCTAATAGACCGGTTAGACACATTTTTGGTTAGCTGTAACTATTTTAACCAGTCAAGACGAAGAAGATGAAGAAAAAGCAAAAAAAAATAAATATAAAATCTGTGCCAACAACCGACCTGCCGCAATAAATGTAAATTAGTTTCTTAATTAATTACAAATGTAGAGGCTAAGCATATGTTTACATAGTATAAACGTCGAAGAGATTCAATAAAATAAATATAAAATATCACAATAAAAATTTGGGATGAACAAAATAAAAACCTGATACACGCCTTAAATATATTTGATTTCTTTTCAATTTAATTATTAACATATTCTATTGTTGTTTTTTTTATTTTTTATATTATTATTATTAAATATTTATAGTTATACTCAGCACATATGAGACTATGAGTTGGTAAGCTTAGAAATGATTGACTAAACAGATGGTGAATACACGTTTTTGAATAAACTGTTTTATTTTGTTGGTAATATAAAATAAATTGAGGAATCAACCGGCAAGTATCGAGGTCTTTAATACGCCAAAAATATGCAAAACATTAAAGAAATCGAACCGACTTTTGGCGAAATTTAATCATGACTGATGACGCTCATTTCCCTTTAAGCGCTGCCAGACTTCTTTAAGTGGGAATAGATGAAGGGAAAAGTTTTAACCGATAAACCAGAATTTCTGGACCAGTTCAAAGCTAAAAATTCCCAGAGATAAGCTGCAAAAATTGAAATGCCGATCATTTTACTTGATATCAACTTCCGTAAACGACCAAATAAATTGTACAGGTCCAAATAAAGTTCCGATCAAATACATAACAACATTTTTTGTGTTAAAGTCAAATTATTCACTGAAACATAGCTGGGCACAATGCAAAGCACTTTGTAAAAAATGCACGTGTGTTTGTGTGTATGTTTGTGTCTTATAGGATCGATTTCTGGAGTAGGTTTCTAGAATTTTTTACGGAGTGCAACTAGGCTCTGAAAGGAAAAATAAACATTTTTTTTTTTTGATCACGCACACTCATACTTGTACATTCACTTTTCTAAAACTTTTACATGGCGCCTTAACCGGAAAAGCCATATCTTTGGAACGAGTAAACGTAAAGACTCGAGGGTGTTCGAAATTGTAAGACAGTTGAAAAATATTTTTAGTGTGTTCAAAGGGTTTCCGAAACTTGAACCTGAGGTCTTTTGGATGTTTGTTAACAAAGTTTAATAACTTGGATAATTATTGTCTAATTTTTTCCATCAAACATTCGTTTTACTCATAAAAGTGCGTAATTTTTAAAAAATGTGTACCATGGATAAAGCTTTCAATCAAAATAGTGTAAACAAACATCGATAAAGTTAAAAAGTTTTTGAAAAAAACAGGTTTGCCTTTAAAATCTGGAATCTTATAATATTATATATAATGGACGAATGGTCTAAGTTTTTTCTGTTCAAAACAGGTTCAAAAATAAATTTCGATTCATAGTTAACTGAGATATTGACACAAAAATGAAAAAGGAACAAGAAAAAACGTTAACTTCGGTGGAACCGAAGCTAAAATACCCGTCACACGAATCTTAATGAATAGTTTAGTGTGATCATCAGTGGCTTATATAAATTTATAAATATATATTCGAAAATAGTTAGCTTTTCATACATTTGTTCGAAAATAATCGATAATAGGCGTGGCACCTTGGTTTTGTTATTGGATATCATTAGAAGTGTTTATACATAAATTTGAGTGAATAGTCTCATAAATAATACCTATTTTTATACAAAAATTCGAAAACGGGCGTTGAATTTGTATGGGGCTATAGCTAAAAATGGGCGTGGCAGTTTGGATTTGCCATTGGATGACATTAGAAGTATTTTTACCCAGCTTGAAGTGACTACATTCATAAATAATTGCTATTTTCATACGAAAAAAACCGAAAAAAACGGTAAGTTTATATGGGGGCTACCCCTTAAAATGGGCGTGATTTTAACACTTGAACTGCTAAGGACTGAGAAAAGAATCAGTTCCGAGTTTCAGGTCAATATCTTTAAAACTAAGCGAATGAATCGCATAAATACATGGAGATCGACTCGTCTCGTCGTGCTGATCAAGAATATATATACTTTATAGGGTCTAAGATGTTTCCTATAATGCGTTACAAACTTTCTGACAAACTGAATAGACCCTTCACACTATGTGTGTCGGGTATAAAAAATAATTGTTTTTTAACCATGAGTCCAGATTTTATGTATGTTCCGCAAATTCCCAGTTTTTTTAATAAACCAGACCTAATATCCTTACTATAAGACTTCCAGCTATTTCAACATTTTTTTTCCCAATGAAATTCAAAACCCGAAACTAAGTTTGAATTTTCTCGACATTTTCATAAAACTTTTGATCGCTTGAAGCTCAGTGTGAGTGTTTACACTCTGTTTTAGACAACAGACCTATTTTATTACGGAAGGATTTCAATTGATTATAACTATTATGGTGCTCAGAAAGTAAACCTAGTTCAGCAAGATTGAGATGTATGTATATTGGTTTTTAAAATATTGAACTAATGCCTCAGCCTACCGTAGATAAGCATTGAGAGATAGTGTCTCCGAAGAACCTCTCAATGAAATGTTTTACTGTAGCCTAATTGTGCACATAGAAGGTCTTCGGTCCAAAGGAAAGTTTTGAAAACTAGTTTCGGCTAGTTCAACTGCAGCCTCATTGTCTCCAATGCATCTTTAGCCTGGAAAGTCTTTTTTAGATTGTTAAAACAGTATGGAGCAACCCTGGTGGAGAAAGTTAACTATGCGAAAAATATTCACATTAGCCTTTTGGAATATTGTTTAGAAGATGACGAGCCAACTTGTGGAGTTAGATTTTAGATTGAACAATACAGTGCAATACGGAAACTACCATTGGGTCCAATAATGCCTACATCGTTGCCAAGCTCGGTAATGGTGTTTCAACAGTGAAAAAGTTATTCGTAGATAGCACCATACCTGGCTCTCCGTTCATGTTTTCTTCGGAGCTGTATACGGAAAAGTTTTTGGCAGATTTCAAAGCCACGAAAGAGATTAGGTTTTTTTTTATTTAATTCTTTTTTTGCATTGTTCGGGGTACAAAATAATTGTGCACCTCTGCTGGTCTTGTTTAATATTTTAATATTTTCTTTGAAACCAAAACACGAGTAGCCAACTTATGTAACGCAAACGCATTGTGCATTTGCATAAATATTTACAAGTTTTTTTTTTTTTTTTTTGCTCAATTTACTTTTTTATTTTCTTTTTTTTAATAATTTTTATCATCATTTGCAGCTTTTGTAATTTAAGCCAAAAATTTCGCAGACGCCTTTTGTGCTCTGTTTTTGACTTTGGCATTTTGTGGCTTAGTAGCAGCATCAGCAGCAAATATTTTTGCTACTCATTTATCATTTTTTTTCTTTTTATTTTTATTTTAAGTTGATATAAAATCCAAAAAGATTGCTCAGTCCAGTGATAACCGGCGAAGCGTAAATTTCGTACGAATTTGTACGAAAATTTCATTTTGGTCAAAATTGCGAATTTAGAGGAAAGATGCGTGGATTATACGTAAGTTTTTTTTTAATTTTTTATAATAAAAAGAAATAAAGCCAGCAAAAAAAAAAAAAATAAAATAATTATTATGAATTTTTATTTAGTTGCTCGTTTGGTTCATTGCTACGGCAACGGCAAATAAATTGGGCTATGATTATCAAGCGCCTGGACAGAATGTTGCTATTGGAACAGTCAGTGGAACAGGAACAGGAGCAGAATACAATGAAAACACAAGAAGCAGCAGTGACAGTGAGGAACACCACACTTTCCATGGCATTAACAGTGGACTTACTGGACACACTGAAAGCAACACAAACGCTTTAAACGATAATCGTGTCAATGATTTAGCTACAGCTCCGGAATATAATAAGGAATATTTTAGCTACACAGCACCTGAGGAGGAATTTACAGATCATGAAGCAACACAACGCATTGCAAATACATTGAAAAAAAATCTACGCGTTGTCTTTATAAAAACTCCAGAAAATCAAGGCCTTACAAATGCTGCACTACAGCTGGCCAAACAGGCCCAAGAGGAGCGTACTGCAATTTATGTGCTTAGCAAGCAAACAGATCTTAGCGATTTGGCACAACGTTTGCAGTCCGTAAATAGACAACAAACACACAAACCGGATGTACACTTCGTAAAATATCGTACACAGGAGGAGGCGTTGCATGCGCAGCAGTTTATACAGGCGCAATATGATCAATTGGGTGGCAGCTCGCATAGTTCCAATGAGGGTGTTGCACCAGTATTGAATTTTGTCAGTGAACCTGCAACCGGTGGCATTGATCTGAGGAGCAGTTTTGGCAATGGTGAAACGGTCAACGTCAATGAAGGAGCAACAATACCAAAATCAACATATCTACCCGCAGCATTTCGTCTGAAGAAATGAAATTTTATGTGCATATGAAGTCTTTTAGTTTTTAAGGATTTGTTTTAAGTTATATTTTTTAAGCGTTTGAAATAAAAGTTGTTATAATTTGTACTACTTCAGTGTATTATATCTCGTATCAGATGTTCAGGAGGCACTTATGTTACGGAGGAACCTTTTTTCTACCTTAATTGGGGGTCGCCAGCGGAGTCGATGTTATCTGGGTCTCCGACCGATGATGGGGCTCCTGCAGACTATGATGAGGCCTTAGAAGCTATACAAATGCTTTAAAATAACAAAGACCGACCGGCGAAGAGCTGACTGGATGTATGCTCAAGTCTTGTGCAAAATTTGGACTGTTGAATGCATGCCCACCGGTTGGAATGTTTAGTAAGTTTGTTTTGTTCAATCCTCAAGTTCGGAGACCCCGCAGTCTGGTTGGTTAAACTACACCAGATACTGGAGAAAACCCAAGAAAGACGCTTTTGACACGCCAATAAGATCAAAGTTTTACACAGCATTAACTGAATTTGTTTGCAAGGATGACGTTAACACCTCGGCATGATGACGCTTTGACAGGGACGGTAAAAATCTCTCCGACCCCTTTGCTACTAAGAGAGAGAGAGCCTTCAGACATGGCGAGGCGTTGTCGTGGAACTTCGTCAATCTTCCGTTGGAGTATATAGTACGCCAATGTCCACACGAACTATGTTACTCGCGATATTGTCGATGACATCGACTATAATCGTCTAAAAACCACGTACAGTCAGCAGGGCTTTCAAAACGATTGAAGAGAATTCCCGCTCAATGGGACTAGCGGTGAACGATAGTAAGATACAAGAAGATTACCAACACGCCCTAGAGAATCTTTGAATATGAGGAATTTCACCTTGGAGGTTGTAGAAAACTTCGTCTAATTGGGATCAGAGGTAAATAAGAACAAAAACACCAGCTTAGAAATCAGAAAAAAAATTTGTCTGGCTAACCGTTGCTATTTTGGTCTGGGTAGGCAAAGGCGAACTCTACAAGACGTTGATTATTTCAGTTCTAATGTATGGCTCAGAACCATGGGTCATGTCAGATGCTGACAAGCGATCAGCGTTGTGAACGTTTGAGACGAAAATTCTTCGTAAAATCTTTAGACTTGTGCCAGACCGACCGCTACCACCATTCTGATGGTTAAATGGACAATGTAAGACAAGAGTAAGACGAACTACTTGGTATCTACTCGCAGATCAACAACACACCCTAGAGTATCTCTGAGTATGGATAATTTCAGCCTCGAGTTTGTAAAATACTTCGTCTACTTAGGAATCACCAAATCTTGGAAGACGTCCGTAAGATTGGAGTGGGTCGAAATTGGTATCAAAGAAGCATTGGACCGTCTCACCTGGGTGAATGCCCTTAGCGATACCCAGGATTATAGCAAGCTTAATGGGCATACATATATGTACGATATTTATATGAATTATATCACTAGCCAACACGTGATACTTTCGAAGATACAGATTGTTTAAGTCTTTTTAGTAAAATAGCCTGCACTTTGGGCTTGTACCAGCTATTTCTGGTTATTAGTTAGCTTTGAGTTCGTCAATGATCTTCGGCTTGCTGGCATAAATTTAGCTTTTTAAATAATTAAACAGAAAAATGTCTGGTAATCGTTAACTCCGAAGAACGAGGAGGCCATTCAAAAATACCATTTTTCGACCTTAACAAGTCTCGGGAACTTGGGCTCCAAGAACTTCATCGTAGCGGCTGCGGTGTGGCAAGTTGAATGTAGAAGTTCGTCGGACTGTTTAGTCGTTAGCGATGTTTTCTCCAACTTTGAAGAAAAGTTTACCGATTATGCAACATTATGGTTTTTTTATGTTATTATACCCGTTACATATAGTGTAAACGGGTATATTCAGTTTGTCAGAAAGTTTGTAACGCATTGAAGGAGGCATCGGAGACCCCTCAAAGTATATATATTCTTGATCAGCTCGATGAGACGAATCGATCTAGCCATGTCCGTCTGTCGGTCTGTCCGTCTGTCCGTCTGTCCGTCTGTCCGTCTGTTTGTTGCTATGCGATTTATTCGATGAAGATATAAAGATATTGGGCTGAAATTTAAAACTTAAGCTTTTCGGCAACGACTAGGTTAAGTTCGAAAATGAGAGTGCCACGCCCATTTTTAGGTATAGCCCCCATACAAACTATCGATTTTTTCGATTTTTTGTTTAAAAATAGTAATTATTTATGAATGTACTCGCTCCCAATTGGGTAAAAACATTTATTTTGTCATCCAGGGTCAAAACCAACACGCCACGCCCATGTAACGGGTATTTCAGCTTCGGTTCCACCGAAGTTAACGTTTTTCCTTGTTTTTTTCCAAAAATCAGGCTCGGCATTGATCATTTTTGTTACGGTATTTCCATATTGCAGAAGACGAGGCTTGTACGTTTGCAACAATCTTTAAAGCAAATTATAAAATACGAACTTAATTCAGCTTTATTGGAAAGAGTATTCTGAGACAACTGCAATTTCGTTTGACTAACTCCGAAAATGATTTGCAAAATTTTTAATAATTTAGTTATAAATTCGAGTGATGAAATTTTTTAGTTTTTATTGCATTAACACAGCTCAGCAGCATAAATTTCGCATTAAAACTTTCACACAAGAAAATGTTTGCTTTGCAAAAAGTTAAAACCGCAACGAAGTAAAAAAAAAAAAGTGAAAACGATTATTTTTCTTTTTCCATTTTTTTGATATATTTTGTAATTTGTTATATATTTTTTTAGTTTGTTATCTCATTTTCCATGCTGCTGTATCTCACCTTACGCCGCGTCTTTGCATAGAATCTGCGCGCTTCTTAAACTAATTCCTACGCTTTTGCTGTGCGTGAAATTTGTGTCGTCACTTCTTGGAAATTGTTTCTGCGGTTTTTCGCATTCAGTTCAGTGCGATTTTTCACTTTTGCCGTTTTGCACTTTGACTTCTTCGGCTTTTCCAGAACTCAACGTTGCGGTAGCGGTTGCCAACTTGTTTTGAAAAATTAAAGTTTCATTTACAACTTTGGCGGATTTTTTTTTGTTTGTTCTTTTGTAAAAAAACAGTGCGTATGCGTAATAAATAAATTTTTATCTTTACTTTATTGCGTAATATATTTGTTTTTGGTATTAAAAGATATTGTATCTGCCTCGTTGATGTACAGTTTGCATGTTTTTATGACCGCTAGCTAATCAGTATAGTTTCGAGATATGTATATGCATAAATAAATATTACAAATGAAATTAATACGTGGGTTTATTGAAAAGTCTTAGGAACATTTAACAGACCATAACGGATAGTTTTAATTTAAAATATCTGCTTGAATAATTGCTGAAATAATCAATTTAAAGATACAAAAAGATTTTATTGAAATTTTTCCTTGAAAAGGTTTTGAACATCCCAAAATTTAGTATGGCAACGTATTGCCTTTGTTTTTCTATATCTCATTTTCTATTTCTCCGTAGCCTAATAGCCAAACAACTGTAAGCGATATGTTGATAAAATATGTCCAGTAATTTAAATCTAATTAGGCATTATATGTACTGCAATATCAACGACAAGAGCAGAACTAGCAGCAAAACAACTTCAGTAGCAGCAGCGAGAGTAAGGATAATAATGACAAAGCGTTTCAATGGCTCAAATGAAGCATGAAGTTCTAAGTCTGCGTAATGCATACACGACTCCTTAGTTGTCCTTAACTTCTGCCACAGATTTGAAGATAATTGCGTAGCAAATTCATTTAATTTGGTTAAATATTTTAGATATTTATGTAAATGTTTTATTATTATTTTTTAACTAAATTTTTTTTTTATTTAAATGATAGATTTTTCTTTGGTATTTAATGAGTACCAAAAAAAAAACAATTCAGTACAATAAAATGATTTCGGATTTTTTAATAAATTTTTAAAATCTAAAACATTTTTCGATCGAAAATGTAACAACCGATTTGTTCAGCTCTATTCTTAAATTCACTTTTAAAAGTTCGAAGTTGTTCGAAAGAGCAAAATAATCAAAACCATAAATTACCAAAATGTTTGTTTTGTATTTTTCGAATTCAAATCATGCAAAATTAAAGATTATATTTTCATTTCCAAACCACTTTGGTGAAAGTGAAATTGAGAACAAGGCTGTTTGTATCCGTTTGTAGCTTGCTCCCGTATTCGCTTAATTTGTACGATTTCAAGTTATATGAGCTACGGCAATTGCAAAAGTTATGTTTCATTTCCAAAACGTTTCTTTGCTATGTGCATGACGAAAGATACTATCGGTTACATATTATAAAGTTATCGGTCTAAAAAAATCGCAAACAGAATGAAGGAATTTTCTTCTCTTTTGAAATTTAGGCATGAATAGAAAATATTTTGTTTTTTTAAACTGAATATTAATATTTGTAAATTATTCATAGTACCTTTTTTTCCGCAATATTATGCATTTACTTTACATTTCACTGCCGATTTGAAATCGAAAATATTTTGCGATTGCCATAGCACTAAAGTAAATCGCAAAAGTGTTGCGATTGCCATAACGGGTTATTTGATTTAAATTAAATTTTTGAATAAATAATTCCCAACTAGTTTTTAGCTTTTTTGTGATTAAAACAATTGACTAAAGTGTGTTTTGCAATTGTTTTGTTTTTTTTTTTTTTTGTTTTTATTTGTTTTTATATGTTTTAATTTTATACATGTTTCCCGTCTATTAACGATGCAACAGATTCATATCTGATATGTTGTGATTCGATCCGGAAAGCTATCTCATGAATTATAAATTTATACAAACAATATCAATGTAGAGATGGGGACTAAAATTATTTTTAAACAGGACCATACCAGCCCAACCCAACTCGATTTTTTTTTTTTTTTATAAACTATATGAGCCCTTGATTTTGAAAGTGGTATAAGTCATATATCTCTTTTTTATTCCTTCACATTATGTTATTTTATTAGGGTTATTAGGGTTATTAGGGATATGAAATAGCTGATAAAAAAGATTTTAAAAATTTTTGACTTATACCACTTTCAAAATCAAGGGCTCATATGGAAAAGTTATATTTTAGTAAATAGTTTTTTTTTTTTTAATTTAATAATATTTCACATTAGCTAAGTAGGATGTAGCCTTATTAATCGTTTTGAATGTTCTAGGTTCTAGTCCCGGGTTCAAATAATAAAATAATAGTTAGGACCATTAATATTATTTACATTAGTAAAACTCTGATTTGCGTTTTTGGTGGATATTTTGATACCCTGTACCCAAAGGTTAAATGGGTATATTTAGCTTGTACGAATGTATGAAACACACTGATGGAGGCTAGATAGAGCCTTTAAAGTATATGAATATATTTCTTGATTCCGCATGGAAAGGGAAGTCGAACTAGCTTTGTCCATCCGTCCGTCATGCTATCTGCCGTTTGAAAACGATTATCTTAGGGACTATAAGGGGTATAGCTATCATATTTGAAACTTAAACTCTCCTAAGCCGTTATATTGGGGCTAACATAAAAACATATTAAAAAATACCATTTTTTTCTTAATTGCAGCGTTCCTAAATATATTGGGGTACGCTGTATTCAGCTGTTTTTTGTTTGTCCTTTTTTTTTGGTATTACCATCATACAAATGTAACCCTTTTTTAAAGTTTTTGTTTGGTATATGATAGGACTTAACTTAAGATACATAAAGTTTTGGGTACAGGATATCTTCTTGTAACTTTATTGAACTTGAGAAGAGTTTTCGTAGAGAACGTCAAGAAAGTCTTTTCAAAAATAATAAATATAAATAATTTATATAAATAAAATTAAAAAAAAAAAATTTTTTTTCGGTGGTTTATTTTCAAATATCGCAAAGAACAAGAACCAATAAATAAATATATAACAGATTTTATGCTTACCCGGGCATCCTTCCGGAAGGCGATTACCGCCAAAAAGGATATGTAATCATCACCATACAAAAGACAAAAGGAAGGCTCCTAAAGGGAAGGCTGGATTACGGAATAGTGACTCTACTGACTCACTAATGGATTTGTCATGTGAATGGTTTTCTTCATCTTCAGCTAACAAAGCCCTGGAACAGCGTGCCAATAAAACTATACTGAAGCGGCAAACCATAACGGATCCTGCTCCGAGTCCTGCTAAGAAAGCTGACCATCAAATATGACTACTTACAATGGCGCATTCAATTCGTTTGGTATCCTCAGCGAACAGAATGAGCATGATACTATGGAGGATGCTGCTACTCTTTTTAATGAAGACAACGATGCCGGAGGTGCAACTGTTGCCCATTCCATTTGTCCAAAAACTCCTAAGCCATCACCAATTTTTGTAGATGATATAACAAATGTAACTGGTCTCCGTATTTTGCTTAACTCGGTGACTCCTACTGAAACTTTTACCATTAAGATTAATGGACCCAGCACTGTAAGAATAATAATGGCTACAACAGTGAATGCATATCAATATATTTTTCGATATTGCGAAATGGAAAACATACCTTTTTCTTATGTTTAAAGAGCGTGCTTACCGAGTGGTAATTAGAGGTCTAAGCTCTCTTCCACACAATCAGAAGAAATAATAGACCAGCTTGCTGGTCTAGGTCATACTGTGCGAAATTTGCACAATCCGAAAACCGAAAAAATGGAATCTTAATGGACATATTTTTCTTAGAACTTGAGCCACGTTCAAACAATAAGGAAGTCTACGAAATAAAAAAGTTTTGTCAGCAGATTCTGAAGGTTGAACCTTCTCGCCGTCGTGTGGATCTAGCTTAAACAAATTGTGAATTATATTTATTATTTCATTGAATTTTGAAGAAGATTTGAAAGCAACCAAAAGAGATTTTGTGTGACACCATTGATTGATAACTTTTCAAACTTGCCGCGTTTTTATTATATTTTAATTTTGCAATTAATTTGGTTTGTAATGTTAAAATGCCTGGAAGCATGCTCCTTTTTAATCCTAAATTTTTAAAATTATGCTAAAACTAAAGCCAACAGAATTGTTTAATACAACCAAAATTTTCATATTATATACTTACTTTTAGTTTTACTAACCAAAATAAATTTGCTTTATGGTTTTTTTTTCTTTCTTTCTTTTTTATTATTTTTTTAAGAGCAGCATTTGCCGTTTTCATTTGAGTACTCAACGCGTTGAGTGCGTGCTTCGCTGCGCAAATTAGAAGAGAAGATTGCACCAATAGCAGCAGCCTCAGTGGTATTTGAACTGGGGTAGGGCGTGGGTGTACAATAACATTTATGCCAAATGTCAATAGTGTCGGCATTTACAATTATTCGCTGAAGAGAAAGCGTATATATCGCTTACACCTGTAAATTGTGTTGGGCAATGGCGGCACGTACGCGTATAAAACATTTTAAGCAATGGCGGCGTAAATATTTTTTTTTTTCGTTGTTGTAAAAATAAATGTACGCTAGTAAAGCATAAAAAAAAAAGTTAAATAAAAAATATATAAAATAAAATAAATTAAATAAAATATAAAAAACGAGCGAGAACGGAAGTGAACAGAACTAATGCGGGCTGCCAGCTGCTGCTGTTGCCAATATGGCGTTGGCATACCACAAAATGGCGGCAGCAAAACACAGCTGAAGTTTCTCCATTGCTATTGCCAATTGAAGTGCGGTTGAGGTTTTTTTTTTCATTTCGTTTCGTTTCATTCTTTATTTCATTTGATTTTCTTGTATTTATTGGCTTAAAATGTAATTCTTATTCAATTAATACAAATGAGTAGCTTTGAGGTCAGCTGCCACATTTCCGTTTTGTGTGTCCAGTGTCAATATGTCGGGTATTTTGGACACTGTTGACTGACTTTGGCATTTTGCTGTGTTTTTGTCTATTAAGAGATTTTATAAGTTACTTTTCCCCAATTTAATTAAATAGGAAAGTGAATGATGAGCTATGCCAAGTAGCGCGTAAAATGAATGTAAAGAATCTCTGAAAAATACTTTAAAATAAATACACACACACAACACACATACACACAAATACACAGAAACACAAAGTGGTTAAGAGAGAGAGAGAGAAAATGTTTGTTGAAGTGATAACAATTTGGCTACTACTGGGATACATTAACATTAAATGAAAGTACAAATTGTGTCGACGTGCGGCTTATGTTGACTGCTCAACAGTTACTAAGCCTTCCTTTTTCTATGTTGTGTGTGTGTGTGTGTTACCAGAAATAATTGATATCGTTCGGTACTTTGCTTTTGTGTCAATTAAAGCTTTAGAATATTGTTGTTTTAGGCTTTTCTCATTGTTTTTCAAACAAGTAAGTCAATAATTTCTTAATTGAACAATGAATATGTGTGTTCTCAAATTTGTTTTCGTGTTGTTTTTGAGAGAAAATATTTTGGTTTTAATTAAATAATTAAAGCATTTCGTGTATTGCTTAATTTGAAAGCTTGTAATATATAATTATATGATTACATATTTACATGCATAGTTGTAAGAGAAACCAATTAAAGTTAAATTTTGTGTAAACAAAAATTAAATCGAATGTCATAAACATCTACCAAAATTTGTAATACTTAGGGTGTTAATTATCAGCCATGCTCCCGTCAAAATTTTGTACCGCAATCACGAATCGAAAAATATTTTCGATTTTATATTGACAGAGTTCGAGTAAGTGAAATGAAATGTAAACGTAAAATAAAAAAAAGTTAACTTCGGTCGTATATACCTGTTACACATCACTTGGCATGGATAGATCTTCGTGTGCATTATTTGTATTAAATTTTATCTTAAAATACTAAACAAATTAAAAATATTCTTAAAAATTTAGAAATTCGCTGTCCATTTTGAACAAATTTTAAACTAAAGATTTGGCATGAAAAAAAAAAGCATTTGTACTTTATTTGAAGCCATTGCCTTTAAAAGTACATTCTTCTCCTATAAGAACTTGACAAAATGTTATACTTTTGTATGGGAGCTATACCTAAAAGTGGGCTGTCACATTGAAATTTCTGCTTAATATCTTTAAAAAAAAAAAACATAATATGAATACATATTGTAAAAAGGAATTTTGAAAAATTTTAAATATTTTATGGCACTTCAAAACCATTTAATTTATATGAATAGTGGAAAAAATGTATTAAATAATGACACACAGCTCAAAAACTGGAGGAGATAGCAACTTGTGTTCTTTGAGACAAGTGAGAGGTGTTAGTTGCCTTCATTTTACCGAAGAGCCCAACTTTCTATCGCTTCTAGCTTTTGAATGACGGGTGGAATTGTGAAAATTTAGCTTAAATGTGGAAAATGGATTATTTCGCAGGTTCAAGAAGAATGGCTGTAGCTTTTTTTGAGCTATGTGGCATTATTTAATACATTTTTCCACTTTTCATACAAATTTTATTGTTTTGAAGTGCCATAAAATGTTTTAAATTTTTAAACATTCCTTTTTACAATATGTATTCATATTATGTTTATTCTTTTTTAAATTTTGTATGTTTTTAAAATGTTGAAACACAGTTTGAATCAAATTATTGAGTTCCAATTGCTTTTTTTCAGAGTTAGTTACTTTTTGATGCTTTTCTACATATTACATTTAAAGTTTGGAAGTAAATGGTGTTGAAAATGGTTGTTACATTCAGAGAAGATCGTAAATTGAAAGTTTTAAGGTTTTTATAAGGATAAAATCATTTTTATAACCAAAAAACTTAATTTTTTTAAGTGCCCCTATTAATTTGGGACACCACTAAAGCTGCCAAAATAAGCGAACGAA
The DNA here is from genome assembly GCA_018903435.1 of Leucophenga varia. Lineage (NCBI taxonomy): Eukaryota > Metazoa > Arthropoda > Insecta > Diptera > Drosophilidae > Leucophenga > Leucophenga varia. Next base: position 78,490 of record JAEIFJ010000677.1, read on the forward strand.
TCATATAAGGCTCACCATATTTTGTTAATATTCGTTAATTCAACTCTATAATACATTTTATAGTTAAAAAACTGGGTGCCTCTATTAATCTGGAACATACTGTACACTGGTCGGCATAATTATTTAATTTTAATTCCTTAAATCTGAAGCTTTTTATTCCCATTACACATAGTGTAAACGGGTATATTCAGTTTGTCCAAAAGCTTGCAACGCATTAAAGGAGGCATCGGATCAGCTCGATGAGACGAATCTATCCATCTATCTAGCCATGTCCGTCCGTCTGTCCGTCTGTCTGTCCCTTCGGAACTACCTATTCAGCATTACTTCGAAAGGCTGGCAAATGACTATTACGTCAGCTTCATGTTATTTGTTGTTCTCTTTCAAGTGCGCGTATCGTTTTTATTACTTTCGTTATTATGCCCGTTACTGCTTCCCATTTATCGTTGCTATCGTTGCTATTTTCTGGTGTTGCAGTGGTACCGATCCGTGCGTTGAGCTGCACTCTATATGCGTGGAAGGTGGGACAGTAGAAAATGACGTGTTCGACATCCTCAACCACTTCGCGTACACCACGGAGCTTTCGTCTGTCTGTCTTTCCGTCTGTCTGTCTGTCTTACTCAGAATGTTTTTTACGCATAGCCCCCATACAAACTAATGAAAATTGTTGTTATTTATGAATGTATTCATTTCAAATTGGGTGAAAACACATCTAAAGACATCTAATGTCAAAATCAAGGTGCCACACCCATTTCCGGGTATAGCCCCCATACAAACTTACCCCCTCTTTCCCTTTTTTTATGAAAGTATTTATTATGTATGAATGTATTTACTACAAATTGGTTAAAATCGCTTCTTATGTCATTCAATATCAACCCCAAGATGCCACGCCCATATCTAGGTATAGTCCCCATACAAATATACCGCCCATTTATGTGTTTATTTATGAAAATAGTTCTTATTTATGAATACATTTAATCCAATCTGGGTTAATTCACTTCTACTGTCTTCCTTTGAATATACTACCGATATGACAATGATCGGGTCACTAAAACATGCAGACCCCATTCAATCAAGTGGAGCAGATCGAAATATATTGTGGCTACTATAAAAAACATACAAAAAGATCTAAAAATACCTAAATTGACTTCATTAATGGATCGCATGCACCTGAAGCATTGTTTAAGAGCTCTTGAATCATCCTTGCCTTTCAAATGAAACCGGTTTGGAACTCACCTGTTGAATGATTTCAAAGATCAAAGAAAAACTTTTACTTTTCATATTGTATATAGATATGCCATTTATTTTTCATTTGGACAACTCGTATACAAAATTGATCATCTGGAGAAATTTATTGATTCGACTATTTCTGGGTTACTGGTGTGTTGTGGCGAGTTCATAGAAGAAACCACAACGAAACGGAGTAAAAACTTGTTCAGATTGCGTTTACACGGAAGAGTTTTTAAACAATTTAGATTACAAAAAGTTAAAAAGGAGAGAGAGAGAGAGAAAAAGAACTAAATAAAATTATTAAATTATTAACAAAGTAAATCAAAATTATTATTTCTAACAAAAAAAAAAAAAATCGAACACGAAGTCTTAAAACAGCTGAAAGCTACATACATATATATTTCTCAGATTTATAAGCTTCCATAAGCCTCACACTAGCATCCTGTGAACACAAAGGAATAAATCTGCCATGCGTACGCGTACATATGTATAAATCCTTGCGTGTGAAACGCATAAACACGCTTAAGCCGCTCAATGTCACTTGACTGACTGACTGAGTCACTTGAGCGTCAAAAAGGACATCAGGAGAAACGATAGCAACAGTCACCATCGATGGCTTTTGTTGATTTAGGCTTTGGTAATGCAAGGCTAATTAAGACAGCTGAAATGTAGCTTAAGAATGGAACTCAAAAACAACAACAAAAATAGCCCTAAGCGTGCATAGCCTGGCGATGTTTACGCCTGGTTTTTACCTCTTTAAATATTATTCGCACTTGCACAAAATAAAAGTCAATAACAATTTCGTGTTTGAATAAGCTTTAACATGTCCTTTCGCATTTGTCTGTCCGTCTGTCTGTGGTTCTTATTTATTTTGCCAGCGTTTATTGGCAAAATAAACACAATCAAGACAAATATTATTGAACACAAAACTAACTTCATATGTTGCGTCCTTCATCGTCCTTACACATACATATATGTATACCTTTTTTTTTTTGTTTTTTATTTTTTGTAGCAACATCGAAACAAAAATTGATTTTGAAAGGTGATTTTGTTATTTTTCTTGCTACTTCCTTCTCTTACATGATTTCTGGTATTGTTTTTATCATTTTTTTTCTTCTGTTTTTCGTTCTTGTTTTCTCCATTATCCTTGACGTTCTACCTTGTCTTTTATACTCTTTGTTTTTTTTTTTTTTTGCGTAGTTAGCTTCATGTTTCTTTATTTTCAATGTCAATAAGGATTCATTGTATGTATCTGTCTGTCCGTCTGTCCGTATTTGTGTCAATGTTTTCTTATTTGGCAGTATACAAATTTCAAGCGCCTCTTCTCGTACTAAAATATTTTATAAAAATTCTTTGATATATGTTTTTGTAATTTATTTAATTAGTAATAAACAAAAGATGTAATATGAAACTATTAATAGGGAATGGTTTGATAAATATTTCAAGGAAATAGTATACTGAATTTTTTTCTCTGGTCCGATAAGCACTAGAGACTCGAAATGTTCAGATCAACCAAATCTTTAATAAAATTCATGGAATAAGACGATCGAAAAATCTATGAGGGGGCTGAGACTGTAGTCGAGTTTACTCGACTGCAAGATACCCAAACTTTATGTACCTTAAGTTAAGTCCTGTCTAAGGACCAAACCATACAATGTATTTTATTTTCAGACAATAACTATTTACCAATTTTTTGGTCCATACGAGGTGTGTTCAAACATTATCGCCAATTATGAATTTTCGCAGGTTACGTATATTCGAATTTCGATTTTTTGTGGCGTTATGTTGGTACTCATGTCTCACTTATGCCGACAAGCTCGGCCATTTTGAATGTTCACTTAATTGTTGACAGCTGCTTTGCTTGCACGTGTTTTGGATCGTCTTCGATTTTTACCTATTCAAAAAAATGGATCAAAGAACCTGTATCCAATTTTTTTTTCTGAATGGAATAAATGGAATAAAAATGTTGAAGAAGGCTTATGGGGACCGAGCTCTACCAAAATCAACAATATTTGATTGGTATAAATTGTTGAAAGAAGGTTGCGAACGTGTTGAAGACGAAGAGCTCCCTGATCAACCATCGACCTCAACGAACTATGCTCACATCCAAAAAATAAAAGAATTAGTGCTTTCACACCGTCGATTAACTATGAGAGACATTGCTGATGAAATTGGCGTATCGAAAGGATTTTTGAAGGACGTGTCAAGTCTCGGTTGGTACCAAAAATGATGATTTTTCTTGAAAAACTGTACTGATTTTTCGTGACTTTTTTGCCAAAAATCCAACCAATATCGTTCCGCAACCACCGTATTCGCTTGATATGGCACCGTGTGACTTCTGGCTATTTCCAAAACTCAAGAGACCACTCCGGGGAACGCGTTTCGAGTCAATTGAGGAGATAAAGGCTAAATCGAAGAAGGCGCTGATGGCTATACCGGAAAGGGACTATTTGGCATGTTTCGAGGGTTTGGAAAAACGTTGGCATAGGTGTATTTTATCGGGAGGAGATTACTTTAAAGGGGACAAAATAGATATTCATGAATAAATAAATAATTTAAAAAAAAAACACAAAATATGCGATACTTTTTGAACACACCTCGTATTTTGATATTTCATGGGCCTAATCTATACTAAGGTTAGACTCTGTACAATAAGAAACAAAGACGATTTTCCCATAAAATGGGACTAGAACCTTGTTTTTAAGTGAGTATAAGTTGTAAACATGAAAGCTCTATCTCTTATAGTCCCGAGATATTCGACACGGACGGACAGACGGACAGACAGCTAGTTCGACTCACCTTTCAATGCTAATCAGGAATATAAATAATTCATAGGGTCTATCCAGCCTCCTTTTTGTGTTACATACAATCGCACAGGGTATAAAAAGAAGAAAAATTTAGTTATTTTGACAATATATAAATTTTTGGGGGTTTCCTAAAAATTCCAAGCATAAAGTTTCAGCTACTCATGATGCTGATATAAATATGAACTTAATACAAATAAAATGAATGTTTCGAACTTTTTCTATTGGAAGCTTTTTTTAATTAACTACTCCAGTTAAAATGTAGCAGTCGAATAGGTAAGACTATAAGAAGTATTGGACTTTATTTATATAAATCATATATTTTTGTAATTTATAGGGAGTGGTTTGCAAATGCCAAAGATGATAGACATGTACAAAAATTCACGTTAAAATCTTAACTCAGAAATTTTTATTTAGTAGATACTTTTATTAGGTGTTGATACAATAGCAAATGGCTTTAAAGTAGCATGACTCTGCATATTCGGAGGGGATACTTTGGGTTTGTTAATTTGTTTTTAAGCAAATTTAATCTAGTTGTATTCTGAGCATAGACTATATATAATATCGGTTTTTTTAAAACCAAGCACATTTAAAGTTAAATAACATATATAAAGCAAATTAGAGAAAGCACATAAGTACCTATGGTTTCTGGGAAAAAGATCCATACTGAGGTTACTTATATATAAGGTTAAATGGGATCTCAATCATTGGTACTGCCAGCCATAGCAACTGTGAACTGATTCAGAAATTCAAAAAATAAAAAATATTCTGTGAGTTCGGGAGTCCTTAGGTTCATCAGGAGTTCCCAGGTTTATCAATGCTTACCTGAAGAGACTGGATAGGCATACCAACACCCTACGTTGCCTGCATAGAGAGCACCAGCTGAATCTAGCCCACGGAATAAAATGAACTCCTTCGGAATCCAACCAACCACTTCCCAAATACCACCACTCCAAACATCACTTTGAAGTAAATGTTCATCTTTATATATAAAAATACATAGCTGTGCGTTTACAACGCTAAAACTCGAGAATGACTCGACCGATTTGAACAATTTTTTTTTGTTTTGTTGCTCTCATCATAGATATGGTCAGAAAGGAAAAAAATTTGAAAAATTTCTGACCCGGGGCCTAATGGGACCTTGAAACCGGAAAAACCATATCTTTGGAGTGAATAGACGTAGAGACTTGAAACAGGGCTCATTTGAAAGATGGTTAAAAATTATTTTTATCGTTCAAGGTGCTTAAGGGATTTTCGAAATTTTTACCTGGGACCCATATGTGGACCCAATATAGATTTTTTGACCAATTTTTTTTTTTTTTTTATTTTACAGGTGAGCACTTAGACGGGATTTTAGAAAATTTTGACCCGGGGCCTAATGAGAGCCTTGAAAAAGTAATACATTTGATTGAATAGACGTAGAGACTTGGAAACTGGTCGCATTTGAATGATGGTTAGTCGTGTTAGGTTTCCAAAATTTCAAACCACATTTTTGAACAATTTATATTTAGCCACCAAAGAGAAGCAAAAAAAAAAAAAACGCGAGCAAAGCCGCGAATACCTTCTTTTTAAAAAAAAAAAATATCATGTCCAGCGTTTTAACGATACTCCACGGAAACGGGTTGACTGATTCTTATGAAATTTTGTGTGTATATTCAGTAGGTCTAGAATCGGACATAAACTATGTTTCGAACCACTAATTGGAGTGGCGGGCGTTGTTCCCATTGATTAATCATTAATTCATCTAATATTTTCTGATACAACTCCACGTATTTCACTTAAATTTTTAGACGCTATTTTTGGTCAAATTTACCTAAAAAAGAATTATGTATTATTAGAAAGTATAGAAGTATTTGAGAGAAATTTAATTCGGTATACATGTTAAAAAAGTTTGATAAAATAACGGACGATGGCGAGGCCCCCATAAAAGCGATCAAAAAAAAAAATAATTTTATTTTTCAAATAATTTAACAAGAGAAATGAAACTCGGTATAAATGTTTATTACACCGAGAAAAGTAAAATCCATTGGAAAAACGAGCGGTGAGTGAACCAAAAAAATTAAGTCTTTTTTTTTCAAATAATTGAGCTAGACAAATGAAATAAGGTATTACTACATGACCCGAGCAAGGCCGGGTACTTCAGCTAGTTTAATATAAATGTCAATGTTAATTTGTTCATTGTCCAAACGGACCATTAAAAAAATGATTCATTTTGGGTATATCAAAATTTTACTAATTAAAGTGTTAAAAAGCGCAAGTACAACAACTAAATAAACCAAATTAAAGCAAAAAAAAAAAAAATGCTTCTTAAATTCAAAATCGATTTGAAATGCTTTAATCATTCAATTACAATTTGTGGTCGATAAATTAACAAAAAATTAAAGAAAAGCCAAAAAAAAAAAAACAAGATCTAAATAAATATTTTATTGAACTGCCGCATGAACATATTTTTTAACATAAAATTACACACGAAGGCACACACACTCTTGCGTAGGTATTAACATTTTTACTTACAATATAAACAAGCAAACTATACAAGTTGATTTGATTGTTATTATTTTGTTGGCCTAATTTGCTACTAATATATTAAAAAATAAGTGAGGGCGACTTAGGCATTTAATAAGCAAATTTGGAAGAAGAAGGAAAAAAAGGCGCGTAGGATAAAAGTGTAGCAAGTCGATCAATACTTACAACACCGTCCTGAACCATTCAAATTATTTGCTAAACTAAACTGAAACCGACAAACGCACAGGCAGCGCAGCGCAGCCACACATTGACCATGCCGACCGCAATCAACGGTTCGTGACAAAGGACGGCAGGGTCAGAGAAGAAGCATAAGGATAATGGTTACGCGATTTAAACGCAATTTGTTCCAAACAAAATTCGTCGTTAATATACGACGTAATAAGTGAAAGCAAGCAAGAAAGCAAAGCCTACTTCTAGAACTACTTTTCCATGACTTTAAGAAGAAAAAAGTTTTAAAGTTAAAGAAAAAGAAAAGAAAAGTTTTTGGGTGTGGTTCACGTTGTACGTTTTGTGTGTGTGTGTGTTTAAATGTGGTAACTAACGTTAAAGGACATTGTCAAAAAAAAGGTCGCAACACATACACATACACTCAAACACATACATAAATACACAATTGAAACGGAAATGAAACTTATTAAAAGATTTGAATCTAATCGATTTTTTTCTCTTTGCTTCATTCGTGACAATACAAGCGAAAAGAATTTTATTTAAGGCAAAATAAATAGAGTAGAAGTGGAATAGTTTGTCTTGAGAACTATTGTATACTCTATTTTTATTTGCGTAACTAATTCCCAGTACGAAAGGTTAAGAACCTGAAAAAGATACATGAGCACTGCATAAAATATTTATAGTACCCAAGCGCGGTATATGGTTAGGTCAAGTTCGGGAAGTTATAATCGACTTCTGAGAATATTCCCAGACAAAGTTTTCAGATGGGAAAAGATAATTAAATTGTCTAGGCCCATCATCTTCCAGAAGTAATATGCACTCTGAGATTATAGACAAACCCATTTTGTTTAGATGATATCTCAGGTGATCATGGCCAGATAGTTAGTTTATAATTTCAGTTCTGACCTATTGAGATGAACATTGGTTTTTTGTATAGAAAGGTAACACTAATTGCTTAGCAAGCCAAAGACCAAGGAAATGTTTAGAATATTGTTATTTTGAGTGCCTGGAAACTCGTTTTATAATCTTCGTTCTTTAGTTTTTTTTACAATATTTATAAGAAAGACTAGGCGCTGAATACCCACATTACCAAATCTAAGCTGGTAAGGAAATGTAAAAACCGGGAACGAGCAAGATGACACACTGACTAGACGGGGTTCATCGGGTGAATCACATCCCCAAACGAACCAGAACTTTACATTTGAACTCCCGCAAAGATCTTGCGAGACTAACAACCGTTATCACAGGTCACTGGACCATAGAGGAACACGCGGCCAGATTAGGTATCTCTTAGAGCAGCACCTGCAGAAGTTGTAAAGAAGAGGATACTCAAGAAACGTTAGAACACTTCCTCTGGTTGGCTTTGATCCTCTAGGGCCCATCATATACTTAATACTCACTTCCCATATATTTTTAGTGGTAGCAAAACGGTAGTTATATGCTAATTGTGTGCGGAATATGGGTTTTCTCCTCAGCTACGTCTATCTATCGATCATAAGAAAGACATAAAACACTTTTTAAGTGGTTCATATTTTCAATAAATTATCAGAATTGATCAATATTTTAAAAATTAAGCTTAAATCAATATCTCTGATTTAAAATCAGGGACTCATAATAGGTAAAGATTAAGTGGACTCGTTTGTCGAAAAAAATATAAAATTTTTTTTTGTAGTAATTATTTTATCTTGAAAAAAAAAACCTATACCTTTGACTGAACCGAAGCTTAAGACTTGTATAATTTTTGTAAATTTTTGACGACAAGCCTCGACGGGTCAAAAACATAAAAGGAAATTAAATCCGATTTTTAATTTTAAAATTGACAATTTAATCACGACTGAGTACGCTCATTTTCAGACTTATTCTTGTGGAGATACCTGAAGGGAAAAATTAATGGTCCCTAACCAGCTAAAAGTCAACTCAAAGTCTAGCTCATTTTGAAATTAAATAAAAAAATGAAAAAAAAAGATATATATTTTGAGTCACTCAATGAACCCTAGGTTCAAATGTCAGAAATCCCCTTAAGTGCGTCAAAAATATTTTTTAAGCCTTTTTAAATACGTCTAGTATCATGTCTATTGGTCTATTCATTCCAAAGTTATGACTATTTCGGTTTCAAGGCCCCTTAGGATCTAAGTCAACATTTTCAAAGTATGTTTTAGAAATATGTGGTCCTCAGGTCCAATATTCCAAAAGTAATTTTTAACGTTTTCAATTTGTATTAAATTTGAGGTAAATTTGTTAGTTCCTGGATATGTTTTCCTTCATGAAGGTTGGTCTTTAAAACAAACAATGGGTGTTTGTGTGGGCGTGGTAAGAAAAGTCTATTATTCCTTTCAGGTTCCCAGTTAGATTTTGTCAAAATTTTCGGAAGATCAGTCTTTAAAACAAAAAAAAGTAAGGTGGGCTTGGTAATAAAAGTCTATTATTCCTTTCAGGGTCCTAGTTATGCTTTGACCAAAATTTTAGGAAGATCGGATCAGAAATATAGGCTCCTTTAAACACAAACATACATTCAATCACACATTTATTTTTATATGTACATATTTAGATAGACCAGCTTATACCCGCGGCTTTGCTCACATTTGTTTTTTTTTTTTTTTGGCCTCTACTTGTCAACTAAATGTATTCCTTAATAAGTTGTGAGAGAAGAATAGATGTTCTTAATTTCGATGTCTGTCCGCCCAGCATATGATAAACTAACAAAACCGTCTGGCTAAACATTGAACTTAAAAAAAGTCTTATTTCAAGTCTCTAGATTATTGGAAAAGCTTGAAAAAACGTTTACATTTTTTAACCATCTTTCAAATGCGCCCAGCTTTAATTTTTCCTCGTCTATTTATTCCACACATATGGCTTTTCCAGTTTCAAGAAACCCATTAGGATCCAGGTCAAAAATTTTACAAATCACGTCTTAGTGCTCATCTAAAAAAAATCCATTTTGGGCATTAGCTGAGCCACAGGTTCAACTAGGAAACCCCTTACACATATAAAAAACTATTTATGAACCATCTTTCAAATGCGCCTAAAATCGATTCTCTAGTTCTCTACGTTTCTGAGTTGTAACAAAAGTGTTAAAAAAGATGATACACTCGAATTTCGAAAAACGCCGAAACACCCCAAATATATTCTTTAACGGACTTTTAAAAGCCTAATTTTAGGTCTCTATGTATGTTAATTCTAAAGATGAATCTGCGGTTGGCAGAAATAAAAAAATTAAAAGATAATGATAAAAATCAACCATTTTTGGTCAACCATCGTCTAAAATATTTTTTAAAATACCTTTCAAATGCGTCTTATATTAAGTCTCTCGGTCTTAGAGTCCCATAGATATAGCTTTTTTTTGGTTTCAATCGCCCCCTGGTCAAAAAATTTTTCAAAATCTCGCCTTAGTGCTCCTCAACTCAATGAGACATATCTGTAGGTCTGTAGCCCTTTGGTCTGTAGGTCGATGAAAGCGATTTTATATATATAGATAGGGCCTACGATGCCTCCATTAATTCGGTAAAAATATGTGTTGGGTACAAAAACAAAAACTTGTGTGAAAAAATGAAGTCTTCATTTTAATAATTAAAGTTCAAATTATTTTCTCCATCACTTTATTTTACAGATAAGACCTTTTCATATCTATCTTTTCGTTATTACCCCAGTTAATTTTTAAACCTAAACATTTAAACTACCTTTCAAATATGCCCTTTACTCAATATGTACTATAAAGGGCATAAAATGAGCCAAACATAAGTAAACATTATAGTAAGATTCTGGATAAAGGATTAAGTACAGCATAATCATAATTGAATTCTGCAAGGGGTTGCCATGTTGTTTTTCTAAAACACACACACACACATACATGTACACACAAAAACCTATACATATGTATAAGTAGGTTCGTAAGCTAATCGCATAAATTTTAGTTATTAAAATCGTTCAACGGCATTCCAAGGTAAACGGAAAATCTATATAGTATGAAGAATATTTTCCTATCGACTAAAAAGCAATTGCATAAGTTAAAAATATTTGTTGGCATAGTTGAATTAGAGCATTGCGGTTAGTGTGTGAATGAGTGTGGGAGTGGGAAGTAAACAAATAAGATAAAAACGTGACTTTCCTTAACGTTGAATTTTATTGCTTTTGGAACATTAAGTAAAGAACAGCATCAGGATATATCGTAGCTATATAGATGAAAAGATGAAGAGCAAAAATATACGATTTAAGGTAATTTGAATATCGAAGCGATGATTGTATGCAACAGTGATGTTGCGTTATGTTACATTGTGGCACGTACACAGACACATTGTGGCATGCAGTTCGATAGTCTTTACAAGAGCGAAAGAGTTATACATATATGCAGGCAGTCAGGCAGAAGTCAGAAAAATCGACAAATGAATGACAGCATTGCAAAGTGAAATAATGGCGTCACTTCCGGCCATCTTCATCGAATTCATTCGAATTCTCAGTACAATGCTTTTGGCATTGTTGCCAGTGGTATTCACATTCACATTCGCTTCAATTCCTTTTGAAGCGCTTTAAGTGATTTTCGATTTTTTTTTTGATTTCAAAATTTTATTTACTCAATAGAATTATTTCGATATGTTTCCATTCATTCATTCATTCATTTCGTGTAAATAAACGCATATGTAGTGTAATTGCAAAACGTGCGATTTCCGTGCGATTAAGCACAAAGTTGATGCATCAATTATGCATTTTATAAAGTGGCTTTAGGCAGCTTAACTGTAACGCTTAATGTCATCATTGCAACATCAAATTAATCAGTTTACAAAATGGCATCTGCTGACATTTCAGCCGAGCAGAACAGATGCTACAAGTTTAAAAACGAAAAAAATATTTTTATGTACCTATAATATTTTATAAAAAAAGAAAAAAATAATAAAAAAAAAAAAGTCCGTGATGCAAATTGAGTGTCAATCAATGTAAAATTCGATTGTACTCAATTTTTAATCAAGGTAAATTGTATGTTTGGGCATATTTACGTGTGTATTTTTAACTTGTTGCTGTTGCCATAGCATAAAAAAAAAATAAATAAATAAAAACGTTTAAAGTAATATCTATATATATAAAAATGCTCTTTTCGTTTATACGAGGCTTATAGACTTGAAAAGTTCGGAACCGTTTAAGCCCAAATTTTGACACAACATGTTTTGAGGTTCGGACTCGGTTTTTATCTATCGTTTATGTAGATAACATAACTGCGTTTGCAAATATATCAGTTTTTTTGACGTTTCCCCGTGCACCTTCTGGTGCGCCACCTGCAGCCGCCAGCTGCCCCTACTGCTGCGCCACCTGCCGGCTGCCAGCACGCATGCATGATAAACTGTACAGAAATTTAAAACAGAATACCATATGTGTGTGTGAGAAAAATGGCATCACTGCTTCTCATAGTTTTACATAGGTTAAGAACTATGACAGATGGAATGAAAAGTGTTATCATAAAAAATTTTCGTCATTGAAAGGCAAAAAAAAAAAAAAAATTGTATCACTTTCATCTAGCTCTCATGGTTTTTAGAGTTCTATGGTGAAAACTAATAATAAAATACTAATAGACGAAGTCATGCCACCCAAGAGGTCGAATTTGGGTCGTCGCACTTGCCGCGCAGCCATATGTATGCCATATATATATGACATGTATGGCATATATATATGACATGTATGCCATATATATATGACATGTATGCCATATATATATGACATGTATGCTATATATATATGACATGTATACCATATATATATGACATGTATGCCATATATATATGACATGTATACCATATATATATGACATGTATGCCATATATATATGACATGCATGCCATATATATATGACATGTATGCCATACATATTTGACATGTATGCCATGTATATATGACATGTATGCCATATATAGTATTTTTTATATGTATATCCCGTTTAGCGGTAACATAATAATCGGCTGGCTGGCTAGTATAGCCATGGCTTTTCCGGTTTCAAGGCCAAATTAGGCCCCGCGTCAAAATTTGCTCACCTGTAATAAAAAAAAAATTGGTCAAAAAATCTGTATTGGGCCCACATATGGGTCCCAGGTCCAAATTCCGAAAATCCCTTGAACACCTTGATGGCCAAAAATGCTTTTTAACCATCTTTCAAATGAGCCCTGTTTCAAGTCTCTACGTCTATTCATTCCAAAGATATAGCTTTTCCGATTTCAAGGCCCCCATTAGGCCTCGGGTCAAAATTTTTCTTATGTTTTTTCACACTAGGCCCAACATATTTTGGTCACGCTGCAATAAAAAAAATGCAAAAAAATTGCACCAAAAACATCTGCAATTGCTCAAAAACCGCGGATGCGATACGGACTGCATGGCACCCTGGACTCAATTATTATGTACATTAATTTAAGTCCTATCTTAGTACTATACCTTTTTGTATTGGATTTTCATACAAAAAACTTAAAAATGGAGTATATTTGTACGGGGGCTATACCTAAAATTTTGTTGGTCCTACCCATATTGGGATATTTTATTGGGACTATCATAGACATAATTTTTAGAATAAGAAACAATGTCGGTTTTATGAAAAAAACCCGAAATTTTGCGGTAGATTTGTTTGGGGGCTACCCCTTAAAATGGGTCTAGAGAAAAACCGTTTGCAAGTGCACACTTTCAATATAATTCACTGTGCGCTTGTAAGCGTATTCAATGAACTCTCGCCTTGGAGTTCAATCGTTACGCAGACTCGACTCAAAAGCGGAAACGTGTCTCAGCGACAATGCACAATTTGAATAAAAATAAAAATGGCGTGCAGTGAAAAAGTCATTCATATCGCACTCACCTAATTTTGTTATATTTATTCTCATTTGTGCTTTTAATTTTATTGCGCTCAATGTTTATTTTTTGTTTGCATGACTTTCATCATTATTATTATTATTTTACAATATTATCATCCATTACTGCGAATTGCATTTATATTTGTTCTATCAGTTGGTATCTAAGTGGTATAAATCCTTTTACATAAATTAAATGAGGCTAAAAATGAATTTCGTTTATTGAATTCAACTGATTGAAAGCATTCAATTGGGCTTGAATACTTTTTATATTAAGTGGAATATTTTATTTAAGTTAACTGATTGCTGTCAAGAACAGATGTATGTATTTTTGTAACATTTTTAAGTAGCAGACAGACAGACAGACAGACAAACAATCTGATCGAGAATTTATATAACTTTTATCTGTTATATACATTCGCAAAAAAAAAAAAAATTGTATATACCCTTTTTACACTTTAGTTACAGGCTCTTAGTTTTGGCTCAAAGAGTGATGTTTGAGTCACAGTGTTGAAAATCGCAGTGACTGAAAACAATGACAAAATCGCAGTACACGAAAAAACAATCAGCGATTACTGAGCATGTTCAGCGTTCACGAAGTGTGATATACAAATTAGCCAATAACTGAACATATTCACTGAGGAACAAGAAAATCGCAAATCACTACTTTCAATTGCAGTGCGACATTCCGATTTTGAAATCACTGTGAAAAAACCACCGAAAGTGATTTTTTGCCATTCGCTTAGTTTTAAAGATTTGGGAATGAAACTTAAATCTTAAGCTTTCTTCGTCCTAGACGTATTCCGCCACTGTATCTTTCTAATTTAATAAAAAAATTTGATTGAGTATGCATTTTTCAACTCCCTAAGTTAGGCGATAAAGAACTGCCCAATCTGACAGAGCAAACTACGTGGGTCTTATCTTAGATCCGAAATTTAACTGGAATGACAACGTCCAGGAACGAGTGAGGACGATTGCTTTCCACTCGTGCTCCAAACTTTTTGGGTGTAGATGGGGTCTTTCACAGGCCAGGTGACCGGCTCTTAAAAAACAACTGTAACATCCAAGAGATCGGCTTGTATTGGGGGTCACTGGGACAATTAGAACCTGTCCCTCCGAAGCCCTAAACGCAATGCAAATTCTGTTACCCATTGACTTATTTATGAAGCAGATGGCCTCGATCAGTGCTCTTCGACTAAAAGAAAAAGGCTTGTGGTCCTCACTAAGCTATGGTCACAGTGCTGTTTTATCCACAATCCCAACGGATTTAGTGGCCCAACTGATATTCTTACCGAAATTTCGGCTTTCATTAGATCCTTTAAAACCACAATACCTTCACGGCAATACTGTGTTGGTGGAGCTGCTGGAGAGTGAAGCCGGTCTGTCGCTCTACACCGATGAATTTAAGATAAATTACGGTGTGGAGTCTGGGGTACACTCGGAGGACCTGACAGTGGAAGAGTTCAAACGTCTGCCGGATCTCTGCAGTGTATTCCTGGCGGAGATCCACGCTGTATTAATTGCGTGTAAGCTGCTGGTGCAGCTTGAGATTCGGGACAGATTGGTTTTCATTTACTCAGACAGCCAATTTGCCATCAAAGAGCTGGACACCCACATTACCAAATCTAAGCTAGTAAGGAAATGTAAAAAACATATTAAATCTTGTTGGTCGCCACAACACACTTTGCCATTCATGGTCCCTGTAATATTCGGGAACGAGCAAATTGACACTGGCTAGACGGGGTTCATCGGGTGAATCACAGCCAGTCTCTGATCAGATCCCAATGAGCGCTACGGTCGCACTCATTAGGAATCACTTTACCTCTTTACGCAATAATAAATAGCAAAATATGATTAGCTGTAGGAAAGCTAAACTTCTACGATTGTCCCCAAACGTACCAGAACTCCACTGTTAAACTCCCGAAAAGATCTTGCGAGATCTTAGGTATCCCTTACAACAGTACATGCAGAAGTTGTAAAGAATAGGATACTCCAGAAACGTCAGAACACTTCCACTGTGTGTGTCCTGCAATTAGATCGAGTAGACTAACATGGTAAGGTACTTTGGACGTTGGCAGTTGGAAACGCTGAGCGATCTTTCGCTCTCAGGTCCCTTAAAACTACGGTCCTTCCTTAACTGTACTGGTTACCTTTGACACTCCAGGACCTATTAAGTACTTAAGTACTGGGTTTTCTTCTCAGCCACTTCTATATATCTATCTATGCATGTTATAGTGAATTTATATAATTTCATCTTATTTTTCTGCTTCTTGATTTTGAGCCACTAACTAAGTTGTTAAATTTATGTAAGCAACCATTTCCGGAGTACTTCACCAGGAATAGAGGATAAACATGTGTTCTATCGATTCGTTTTGTGTGGTTTTCAGTATTAATCTTTTTTATTCAGTTACATATTTAATGTCAATTATAATGAGACATTCGCACACAAAACACAATTCTTTTGAAAATCACAGTTTAGCATCAATTCCAGAAAGTATTGCGGTATCAGAGAGAAAAGCTTTGTGTTGTACATGCTGTAGATTTTCTAATTTGTGTGCGTGTTTGTGTTTGATTTCAATAGTGTTGCTTTGGCGTTGCATCAATTGGAAAAATAAAGAAAATATATACAAACATATTGCTTGCATTTTTTTATTGTCTGTGTTCAGCGTGAATATGAAATATGTAAAGAATTTTAGTTGCATTCATCATAATACAAAAAAAAAAAAAATGTATGCAATGACATATTCGCTTTGCTCGTGTTAAACACGTTTCAACAAATGCACAACAGATACACACACACACACATAAATGATTTCTTTTGTAGTCTTCACTGCAACGGAAGTACAGCAAATTTCAAACGAAGCTTTTTGTTGCTCAGAATTATCAATTTACAATTTTTTTCTCATGAGTGATTTTATTTTTTTAAGCGTACACTCGTCATGTGCTTCACGTTGTTCTGGGGTTTGTGTAGCTCTTGACTGCCGCTCTTTTAGCAAATACATACAAAAAAGCACCAAAAATACCGTTGTCCTTTTCACAACAATATTTATTTGCGACTAATTCAAACAAATCTTGTATGGAAAAAGTCGAAAATTGACTTCTTGAATGAACCGAATGTGCCTCATGCATTGCTTAGGTGATCTTGAACCATCCTTGCATTATTGCCTTTCAAATGAGACCGGTTTGAGGCATCTCAGTTAAATTATTTCAAAGTCCATAGCGGACATAGTTACTATTATATATATATATGTATGTATTTTTTATATATAGGTAGCTACTTTAGTAACTGAAAGAAGTGCGGCTTCCATACGTTATGAGAGACTTGAGTTTTTTATTAACCTTACTAGCAGTTACCCGGCGTGTACTACTACGTTGTACGGGCGTTTCGGCTGCTCTTTCAGCTCTTTTCCGTTTCACATCTGCAGTGTTTTGTACAATTTCAGTTCTTTTTAATGGCATTTTTACTATTTCCCTTTTTTTGTTTGCAGCGCAACCAAAATGGAATGGGGCTAACTTAAAAACATACTAAAAAATACCATTTTTTTTGTATCTTTCACAAAATATATTAGGAAAAGCTGAGATCAGCTGTTTTTTATTTTTGTTTCTTGTTTATGTTAAAAAAGGAAAACATTAGAAAATTGACTTCCTAAATAAACTGAATATGCATTAACCATTGTTTTAGTGGAATTTCAATTTACTTGTATTGTTGACTTTCAAATGTAACCGGTTTGGGGCTTATCGGTTGGACGTTTTCAACGTTAATTGCGGACATAGAAACAATTTTGCTATTTTATATATATAGATAGATATACTCATATACATATGCCAAATTTAAATTGTCTAGTTCAATTATTTTCAAAAATACGATGATTTTTCTGTGATTTTTGCCAAGCGGTGCTGTTTTTATTTTTTTTATTTTTATACCCGTTACATATAGTGTAACCGGGTATATTCAGTTTGTCTAATAGTTTGTAACGCATTGAAGGAGGCATCGGAGACCCCATAAAAGTATATATATTCTTGATCAGCTCGATGAGACGAATCCTCTCTCTTTTCTTCTCTTTTTTTTTGATTTATTCGATGAAGATATAAAGATAATGGGCTGAAATTTTTTTAACTTAAGCTTTTCTCGGCAACGAATCGGATAAGTTCGAAAATGGGAGTGCCATGCCCATTTTTAGGTATAGCCCCCATACAAACTTATCGATTATTTTTCGATTTTTATACCCGCACATAGGTGGAGGGTATTATCATTTTGTCAGAAAGTTTGGCAACGCTACCTTAAAGGGGACGTTGTAGACCCTAGTAAGTATATTCTCTTTAATCACACCGAAGGAGAGTCGATCTAGCCATGTCCGTCTGTCTGTCCGTCTGTCCGTCCGTCTGTCTGTATTTATGCGATTCATTCGCTCAGTTTTAAAGATATTGACCTGAAACTCGGAACAAAAACTTTTCACAGTCCTAAGCAGTTCAAGTTTTAAGTTTTAAAATCAAAAGGGCAAACCCCCTTTAAGGGAAAACCCCCCACAAAAACACCGTTGATTTTTTTCTAAATTTTTGCGAAAATAGTTATTATTTATGAATGTAGTCACTGAAGTTGGAAAAAAATACTTCTAATGTCATACAATATCAAATCCAAGCTGCCACGCCCATTTTTAGATATAGCCCCCATACAAACTTACCGCCCATTCTCGAATTTTTGTATTAAAATAGGTATTGTTTTTTGAAATTATTCACTCAAATTTGGGTAAAAACACTTCTTATGACATCCAATATCAAAGCCAAGATGCCACTCCCATTTTTAGATAAAGCCCCCATACAAAATTACCGCTCATTTTCGAATTTTTGTATTAAAATAGGTATTATTTATGAAACTATTCACCAAATTTAGGTAAAAACACTTCTAATGACATCCAACATCAAAACCAAGGTGCCACGCCCATTTTTAGCTTTAGCACCCATACAAACTTATTGATTATTTTCCAACATTTGTATGAAAAGAAACGTAATTATGATCACACATAAACTATTCAAAGATTCGTGTGACGGGTATTTAAGCTTCGGTTCCAATCCGAAGTTAACGTTTTTCCTTGCTTTTTTTTAAATAGTAATTATTTATAAATGTACTCGCTCCCAATTGGGTAAAAACATTTTTTTTGTCATCCAGGGTCAAAACCAAGACGACACGCCCATGTAACCGGTATTTCAGCTTTGGTTCCACCGAAGTTAACGTTTTTCCTTGTTTAAATTAAGTTCGAACTTATTGTGAATTATAATTATTATATCATTGAATTTTAGAAGAGATTATTAACCAACCAAATGAGATTTTGTATGACACCCCTTTTATATTGAGTTGTTTCGGAAATAAACGAAGAGTTTATGATCGAAATTGAATGAGTTGTTCGGAAATAATCAACGAACTTATGATCAATTCTATGGGGGCCATGCTCAACGCCCCACTTAGGGGTAAAAATAATAGTTTAAGGCGTATTCTCAGACCTACAGAATTTCATAAGAATCGATCAAACCATTTCGGAGGAGTTCGGTTACAAAAAACTGTGACATCGCATTGTTATTTAAACAAAAATATTTCGAAAGTAAGAATTAAGAGAAAATAACAAGATTTTTTTAATGTATGTAACAGACAGATGGAGGCTGGATAGACCCTATATAGTATACATATATTATTGATCAGCGTTGGAAGGGGAGTTGATCTATCTATTTCTGTCTGTCCATCCGTCCGTCTGTCCTCTCAGTCAGAGTCCAGGTGTACACTTGCAAACTGTTTTTTACCCCCATACAAATATACCCCCAAAAATTTAGGGTTTTTGCACTTATTTTAAGAACTTTACATTTAGTACAAATTATGCCTATGATAGTCCTAATGAAATAGACCAATATGGGTATTTTTAGACAAACATTTGATTAAAATTTTTTTATGTCGGAACACACCATTATACTTTTTTTCTCATACTTGGGTCTCTAAATTGTGCCGAGTTTTGTGACGTCAGAAAGAAAGTCACACATATGGATTACATGCATCAAGTAAAGCAGCGTAACTCATTTAGTTCTTATAAAAAATTATTAGCCTTAGGATTCGCTGATTAATCGAAGTAAATGTCTTCTTTGTTTTATATTACAAATAATATTGCATAATAAAAAGACGAATTATAACTCAATGCCTTCATAACTAAATGTCACAGACGTTTTCATTTTATTTGTTTTAAAACAGTTTGGGGGGTTAACTTTGTTCAAAAAATTAGTTAAAACATTCATAACGCCTACGCACGTGTGAAACATTTTCTTGTAATTATGCTTGTCAACAGTTGCCGTTTGGTGTTTGTCTATTGTTATTTTGTCAACAACATTTGACCATTTGAAAATGGTTGGCCTTTTTTTTTCTGATGAAGGTTCAATTTTCAGCACATAATATGTAACAGCCTACATATAGAACACATATCTAGTTTTTTTTTTTCGTTTATTAATAACATCAAATGAACCAAAAATGACAATCAAAATATTGCTCATCCGTTTGTTGTTTTTTTCTTCGTTGTGTGGGTTTTTGGACATTTCTTTTTTTTTTTTATGCTTTTTTTTTTATTCACGCTAGGGGCCTTTTTTTTTTTTTTGGGTTGACCGCATATAAATGTCAAAATGTTTTCATTGCTCACATTTCCGCTATTTCGAATGAATCGGAAACAAACAAACAAAAATAAAACGAAGAGAAAAAAAAAAAAAATATTTGGTTTCATTTTCGTTACGATTTGAAAAGCTATTTTCATTTGAATTTAATCATAGAAATTGCTTTAAAGCGTACAACTATAAAATTGCATAGAATTTAAAGGGAAATACGTTGAACTCCATTTTGTAACAAACGTGTTTTGAGTTCATTTTTCATGCTCCACAGAGAGACAGACAGACTGTCAACAGCAACTGACACATGGGAGTACAATTGGAGTGACATGACAGAAAATTATTATGTTGCAAAAATAAATAAATACAGCTTGATGCAAGATTTTACACGTTTTTGTTGTTGTTGTTGTTGTTGAGGTTGTATTGCACTTTTTTTATACCCTGTACCCAACAGGTAAAAGGGTATATTAAGCTTGTGCAGAATGTATGTAACAGACAGAAGGATGCAAGATAGACCCTCTAAAGTATATATATTCTTGATCAGCATTGGAAGGGGAGCCGAACTAGCTTTGTCTGTCCGTCCGTCCGTCTGTCATGCTGTCTACAGTATGAAAACGATTATTTCGGGGACTTTAAGAGGTAGAGCTTTCCAAAAAAAATTGAAACTTCGACTCTCCTAGGGCACTTACAAACGGTTTTTCTCTAGACCCATTTTAAGGAGTACCCGCCCATACAAATCTACCCCAAAATTTTGGGATTTTGCATAAAAACGCCATTGTTTTTTATTCTAGAAAAATTGAAATTTAGTATAAATTATGTCTTTGATAGTCCCAATAAAATCTTATTGCGGCAAATTTGGGTATGGGTATAGCCCCATACAAATTTACCACAAAATTTTGGGTTTTTTACATAAAAACGTCATTGTTTTTTATTCTAGAAAATTCAAATTTAGTATAAATTATATCTATGATAGTCCCAATAAAATATAACAATATGGGTAGGACCAACAAAATTTAAGGTATAGCCCCCTTACAATTTACCCCAAAATATTGGGTTTTTACATAAAAACGCCATTGTTTTTTATTCTAGAAAATCTAAATTTGGTATACCTTATCTCTATTATACCCCCCTCAAATTTTGTTTTAATTTTTTTTTATCCCAAAATATTCCAATATGGGTAGGACCAATAAAATTTTAGGTATAGCCCCCATACAATTTTTTACCCCAAAATTCTGGGCCTTTACATAAAAACGCCATTGTTTTTTATTCTAGAAAATTGAAATTTAGTATAAATTATGTCTTTGATAGTCCCAATAAAATATTCCACTATGGGTAGGACCAACAAAATTTTAGGTATAGCCCCCATTACAAATTTCCCTCTAAAAATTTTGGGTTTTTACATAAAACGCCATTGTTTTTTATTCTAGAAAATTGAAATTTAGTATAAATTACGGCTTTGATAGTCCCAATAAAATATTCCAATATGGGTAATACCAACAAAATTTTAGGTATAGCCCCACATCCAAATTTACCCCCAAAATTTTGGGTTTTTACATAAAAAACGCCATTGTTTTTTTATTCTAGAAAATTCAAATTTAGTAGAAATCTACGTCTGTGAGGAGTCCCCAATAAAATATCGAAATATGGGTAGGACCAACAAAATTTTCAGGTATAGCCCCCATACAAATTTATCCCAAAAATTTTGGGTTTTTATAAAAACGTCAATGTTTTTTATTTTAGGAAGTTCAAATTAAGTAAAAATTATGTCTATGGTAGTCCCAAATAAAATAGACCAATATGGGTAGGACCAACAAATTTTAGTTACAAACCCATTTAAAGATATACCCGGTTTTTTAAGTTTTTGTATGAAAATCCAATTCAATGAGGGATGGTCGTGAAATTGAACCTAACTTAAGGTATATACAGGGTATCTTGCAGTCTTTAAGCTCTCCCGACTCCAAAGCTTTCGTGAGTCTTCTTGTTCATTTTCATACCCGCCACGCACATAGTGTGTGGAGGGTGGTTTATTTCCTGGTCAGACAGTTATCGCAACGTCATTTTAAGGAGGCGTCGTGGATCCTATGCAGCATAGATAGATGTTCTTGACCAGTACCATCGATGACGAGTCTCGATCCATGTCCGTCTGTCTGTCCACGTCCGGCCATCCGTCCGTCCGGGTCCGGCTGATCCGACCGTCTGTCCGTCTGTCCGTCTGTTCGTATTGGCGGATAAAAGACCCTCATTCGCTCAGTTTTAAAGATATTGACCTGAAACTCGGAACTTCTTAAGCTTCCTTCCTCAGTCCCAAGCAGAGACGGAGCTGTTAAAATCGTGCCACGCCCTTTCCTTAAGGGCCAATGCCCTTTGGGCACAGCCCCCCATACAAACTTCCCCTTTTTTTTTCTTATTTTTTCCGAATTTTTGCATGAAAATAGCTGTTATTTATGAATGTGGTTCTACTCGAGGTGGAAAATTCTCAAAAGACAACCAACACCAAAACAAACCGTTATGCGCACGCCTATTTTTAGATATAACCCCCATACTACAAACTTAACCAGGTCGCCCGTTCTCTCGACCCTTGTGGTCTCCAAATAGGATTTTTTTTTGAAACTTCTGTCTTTTCCAAATTTGGGTGTAAAACACTTCTAATGACATCCAATATGAAAACCATAGGAGCCTCGCCCTCATTTTTAGGGATAGCCCCATACAAACTTAACGCCCATTCAATTTTTGTAATAAAAGAGGTATTATTTATGAAACTATTTTACTCAAATTTTGGGTAAAAACTTTAATGATCATCCAGTATCAAAACCAAGGTGCCACGCCCATTTTTAGCGTATAGCACCCATACAAACTCATTGATCATTTTCGAACATTTATATGAAAAAGTACTTATTTCCAAATTTATATTTATAAATGTATATAAGCCACTTATGATCACACATTAACTATTCAAAGATTCGTGTGACGAGGTATTTAAGGTCCCACTCCGAGGTTAACGTTTTTTCCTTGTTTTATTTATTGTAATTTGTTTTCTGTCGTTGTTGCATTTCTGCTTTTATACATTTGAAACATTTGATCGTATTGCAGCGGTTTGAGGTATTCAATACGTTTACAGCTACAAATTACAAGCTATAACTATAATTTTAAAGCTGCGTTCAGAGAAGCATATTATTTTGATCAAATGTTTCTGAAATTTTGATAGTTTTTTCCTATCATATTGCATATTGAAAATAGTTTTGAAATCAACAGCAAACTAAATGAAATATGTGTTTTAAATAAGAAATTTGAATTATGATCAAATACTCTTCCCCACAAAACTCTGCCTAAAAGATATTAACAACAAAATGTAATTAACAGACAGGGGAGGCATATAACGCTTTAAAAAAATTATTCTGTTCCTATTGGCATAATTTACTCTAAATTTGAAGTTCCCAGAATACTGAAACAATGAAGACTTTATGCAAAAATGCAAAGTTTTGGGATAGTTTTGTATGGGGGACAGAAAACGGACTGGAGCAAAACGCTTGTAAGTGATCACTTAACAGCTCAGGGAGTCTAAGTTTCAAAAAGATGGAGCCATCTCTTAAAGTGTCTTAGATAATTGCTACGGCAGACAGACGTACAGTCGAACGGACGGACGGCTATACAGACATAGCTAGACCGAATCTCTCATCACAGCTGTTACAAGGTATGTATAAAAAAAATTTTAAATGAAATTCAAGATGATAAAAAATCCAAGGGAAGACTTTAACTTTGGTTAAGTTGAAACAAAGTTTTGATACCCGTCACACGAAGTTTATTGACAAAAAATTGAAATTTGAGGTAGACTTTGTATAGGTATAGTGACCTTATTTCTTTTCAATGTATATGCTATAGTTACCTGATCCTTATTAAATCTTTACTGTACACATGGACCATCATAACAAAAGTTTTCACCATATTTGAAGCAATTTGCTCAAAAATAATCATTTATTTTATACAAAGACCTGATAATAATCTTTGGGTTTGTATTGGAGCTATATTCTATAGTGACCCGATCTTTACCAAATCTCTTGTGTAGACATGTGTTGACATTTGAAGTGTATTTATTCAATTTGGAGTGAGTACCAGCGTTTTCATTTACTACTCTTAGCAGCAAGAGTTATATAAATATTGCTACGCTCTCGCACCGTTCTCATTTTGAACAGAGCCGTAGCAGAGTCATAACCGAAAAATGTAAAAATATATTATTTACTCTGCTCTGCTTGTAAACTAAAATAAAATAATACCAAAAAAATGAAATGATTTGCTCTGCGTAGCGGTAGCTGTAGCCGAAAACTGAGAGCGAGATGGAAGCAGAGCAAATTAATTGTTTTATTTTTCATTTTCCACGGCTCTCGTGGTTTTTAAACTGACCTATAATGTTTGAAAGGTTGACATGAAATGACGAAATACTGCTTGTGAAAACTGAATGAATACTTTTACTGGAAAAAAAGTGAACAGAATTAATTAAATTTGCTCTTATCATATTTCCATCAAATGAAATCAGACGTTGCAAAAATCAATTGGACTGCATACTTAAACCAGAAAAGAAAAAGGTGTCAAGTAGTTACTTTGTTCAGATTTTAAAAATGGGTACACCACTGAAGTACCAAATCCCCAGGGTTTGATTTTTGCAATAATTTATTTGAGAACATTGATTTGATATAATCTAAACTTATTATCATTGCTCTTTAAGTTTGTTTAAATCAGTTTAAATGTCAAATATTTTCTATCCCACTTAGTTTAGTTTCCGTTATAGAACGTAATTTCTGGGTCAATTTGTACAGGTTACGATATGTTCACTTTTTCTGTTCCTAAAGCTAATGTGTAATAATAATTAGGTCCTGGCTGTGCATAGCATTCCTCGCTTTTTGCTTTAGGAGTATTTAGTTTGGTTCTTTACAATTATTTAAACTATTTTTTTGAATGCAATATCAATTTAGGGGTTATATACAGTTAGGAGGTCGAAAAAAAGGATTTTTTCAAGAATTTTTTCTAAGCAAACTATTTCGTTTATTGATTTGAAACTTGGCAGGTATATTTTGACAACCTTAAACTATATTCACATATTTTTAATTGCCAAAAATAATTATCGGTCCGCAAAAAAGGCCTCTTGGGTTGAGCACGATATCTCTGGACTGGATCATCTAAAATGTAAAACCAAATAGATTTTATTAATATAATAAATAATTTAGTGATTAATCGAAGGAATTAGCAAAACAAAATTTATTGACGAAATGGCGGCTACTCAAAGCTAAATTTTCGATTTTTGACCATAATTCGGCTCTTTAATTGTTTAAAAAAATAAGAAATTTTTATCGGATCAATCGGGGAAATCCTTCGATTACTTACTAAAAATAAAGTTAAGAAGCTTGTGTAAAAATTTCAGACCGATCGGTTCAGCCGTTTCTGAGAAATTTTGCTCACCGACTTTAAAAACAACGTTTGGAGAAAAACGCGTTTAAAGTTTTGAAAGCACTGCGAGATCTCTCGGCGCGCCTTCACTAATGTGTCTATAACTTCGAAAATATTAGTCGGATCGACTTTGTGTGTATACTCAGATATGTATATATATTAAGAAAATGCAAAAAAAAAAAAAAATCGATTTTTTGAAAATCCTAACTGTATTTAACCCCTTAAGTGGTCAACTTTAGAAGCAATTACAAATTGCGATCTTTTTTCTGCGTTTGCCATTAACTTTTCAGGCATCTCGGGTTTCATAGCGTCGATTTCGGCTGGAATGTTTGCCTTAAGCTGATCAACAGTCTGAGGCTTATTGGCATAAACCTTACTATTCAGAAAATTTCACCAAGAAAAGTCTGGGTGGTCAAATCAGTTGATCTGGGGGCCAGTCGATGTCGTCTCTTTTTGACACTAGATGTCCCAAAAATTTCGTTGCAGAAACCATTAACCGTCTAAACCTTTTCATACATTTTCGGGCAGACATAATGAGCCAACATCCACCGATATCGAATTCCATCAATCGTTTCGTTTTCTCTGAAAAATATGGCCAAAAATAGTTTTGGCGCAATCGCCGGCCCAAACAGTTACTTTCCGGTGCAATGGCGTTTCATGCTTATTAACGCTGCCAGAGAGGTTGTAGTGTGCCTCGTCAGTCATTTAAATTTGCTTCCAAAAATTAGGGTCAGTGTCAACCATTCGAGTCACTATTACAGCGCGTTGTTTCGGTGTAAAGCGATCCATGGTTAAAATCATACTGAATTGAGCGTTTGGTAAATGACAAAGTTACTCAGCGTTTACATATCGACATAAAAGATGACGCACCCTGTATATATTACTTACAGCATTTTTAAATGGTTCCTTGCACATTTTTTCCAAAGTTTTTCGTCGGGCTTTAGTTAAGATTAAACTCAAATTCACATTTCAATTCAATGACTTTATCAACAATTAAGTTTTGTTTATTTTGTGTGAATAAGCATTAAAATCTTTTTAATGTTCAAAAGAATTCGAAAATATCTTTTATCACTTTAGACACACACATTACACAAGTCTAGTCTACTCAAGTCAATGCATTTGCATTCAATTTTCAACAAGTTAAGTCATTGAAATTTAAGCTATTTTCCGTGTAACTGAAAGTGTACAGAAGACAAAGAAATGAAAATATTACCCTGATGCTTTCCATTGTTATTCTAGAGTTCGAACTATCTTTTCTTTTGTTTTCTTTTTTTTTTGCTACAAATCATCAGCTCAATTAGCAGCACATGAAAGGGCAACAAACTTTGTAATGAATAAAAAAATAAAGTTACAAAAACAATTTGCTGTAGGCTTACAACATGAATATGTATGTAACTGACTTTTGGTAAAATTACATTTTTTTGTCAGTAACAGCAACAACAACAAGAATTGACCTTGAGAGTGGTCAACAATAAAAAGCAGTAGCAGCAACAGCAGCAAAACAAAGCAGACGTATGTCGATGTAGGAATTTATGCATAAGCATTTATGCAAATCAAGTTTGTTACACAAATTTAAATCTACACACACACATATACACGTACAAAAGGAATAACATCAATTTCAAGTATTTACCTTGCTTTAGATAAAGCAACCACATTTTTAACATGTTCGTAGGAAGGTAGAAGCAACATATGCAAAGCTCCGGTCGAACCCCAAAAACATTGGCATTTAGAAACGAAAGCGTTATTCTGCATAAAACTATTTTACATTTAAAGGCAATGCTTAGCATGCCGCAAGCACACATATAAAAAAAAAAAAAATAGAAAAAATGTATAATATGACTAAGGCTCAAGGATTCAAATTGGTTTGCAGGCGGCTGGTAGGCACCAAAAAATGCACGGTGTATGTGTGTGTGTGTATGTGTAGCTTGGGAGGTAGCTTTGTTCACATGTTTTCACTTTGTGGTTAATTTGCATTTAAATGGTTTTTGCACTTAGGCTATTTCCCGTGTAAATGAGCTTTGTTTGTTGTTGCTATTGCATTATTGTTGTTGTTTTTGTTGGCTGTTGCTTCGTCCTTTCATTTTTATACATATTTTTTTCGTTTTGTTGCACACAATGACAACCTTCACCACATCGCGTTTAGTATTCATCTATGTTATACGTTGTTGCATATTTTTATAGGCTTAACTTGCATTTAGATTGCGTCTCTTCAGATTTAACTATGTGTTTTGGCTATCAAGTATGTAAGTATGTACTCGTATCTACCAATATAAATATATCGTATATATAGTATACCTATACTTATGTATCTACATGATTTTATTAACATTTTTAGTGCCCATTAACTTTCGTCTATAAACTGAAGTTTTACAAACTTGTAAACAAAATTTTATACTTGTTTATTTTGTGTGCGCAATTTTATATTAAATTTTGTTTAATTTTTTTTTTTTTTTTGTTTTGCTTTCAAATTTGTCAATGTGGCGTATGCGTAATATTTAAATGTAACATAAATAGCATTTTTCGAACAGAGAATTTTAAACATGGAATGATGCAGTTTGATGGAGAATTGTTTCATTAAGAATAATTCAAATTCCCCGAAAATATAACGATAAAATAGTTGAAAAAATCGAGTAAATACATCATACATCACCACAGCCTATGAGTACAAAATATTTTCGTTATTGAAATTTTTATGATGTTTTTATTTAAATACATCATTTTCTCTTTAATTGTAAATGATGCGCAAACAATTAACTTATGTAGTTACAAGTTTATATGCGAATGAAAATGGCTTCATAAAATGCAGAGTTATCAATTAAAAAAAAAAAAAATAGCTACGTCTTCTAACTACGTACGTATTATGGTCAATTCTTTCAATTAAAAATAATTAAAAACTTCAAGCACAGAACGAAAATGAAAGAATATTGTAAATTTTATGACGCAAATTACGAAAGTTCAACGCATTTGAAAATAAAAATGTTCTGCATACTTTTTGGCGTGAACTTTGTTAGTGATATAAATTAAAGCAACAATTTAACATATTGAAAGGCTCAGTTAATACGATACAATGTTAAACAACGTTTTGGGCCTCAAATGCGTCAAATGTCGACTTAATTCAAAATTTTTTTATTATACCCGCCACACATAGTGTGAAGGGTATTATCAGTTTGTCGGAAAGTTTGTAACGCATTAAAGGAGACGTCGTAGAACCCATAAAGTATATATATTCTTGATCAGCTCGATGAGACGAATCGATTTTAGCCATGTCCGTCTGTCTGTCCGTCTGTCTGTCTGTCTGTTTATTTCTTCGCATTTTTTTTGATGAAGATATATAGAAATTACGCTGAAATTTGCAACTTAAGCTTTTCTCGGCAACGACTACTTTGTATGTTAAAACCAAGTTGCCTCTCCCATTTTAGGTGTAGCCCCCATACAAACTTACCAAAAATTTTCGAATTTTTGTATTAAAATAGGCAGTATTTATGCATGTATCCACTCCAAATTGGGTTAAAACTCTTCTTATGTCATCAAAAGTCGAATCCAAGGTGCCACGCCCATTCCTAGGTATAGCCCCCATACAAATTTACCGCACATTTTCCAATTTTTGAATAAAAATTGGTATTATTTATGAATTTATTTACTCCAAATTGGGTAAAAACACTTCTTAAGTATATCATCCAATTCCAAAACCAATAGGCCACGCCCATTTTTAATATATAACCCCCATACAAACTCACCGATTATTTTTGAACTTTTGTATGAAAATTATTTATTTTTTGTCTCGTATACATTTTTAAATGTATATAAGCCACTGATGATCACACATAAACTATTCAAAGATTCGTGTGACGGGTATTTATGCTTTGGTTCCACCGAAGTTAACGTTTTTCCTTGTTTTTATTTTGATCGTGGTAAATTATTTGATATTTTTTATACTTTGCACCGAGATTTTGTTGTTGTTGTAAAGCTAAGCTTTAATTTATAGTTAACTAAAAGTTACCCGGCGTGTGCTACTACGTTGTACTGGCGTTTCGGCTGCTTTTTCTGCTCTCCGTTCCGTTTCGCATCTGCTGTGTTTTGTGCAATTCCAGTTCTTTTTGATGGCATTTTTACTTTTTTTTGTTTGCAGCGCACCCAAAATGGGCTGGGGCTAACTTAAAAACATACTAAAAAATACCATTTTTTTTGTATCTTTCACAAAATATATTAGGAAAAGCTGAGATCAGCTGTTTTTTATTTTTGTTTCTTGTTTATCTTAAAAAAGCAAAACATTTTTGTATGGGAAAATTGGAAAATTGACTTCTGAAATGAACCGAATATACATTAGGCATTGTTGTAGTAGAACTTCAATTTACATGCTTTTACTTGTTTACTTTGAAATATCACCGGTTTGGGGCTCATCGGTTGGACGGTTTCAACGTAAAGAGCGGACATAGAAATATGTTTACTATTTTATACATAAAGATTTAATTTTTTTAAACTTTTATAATTTTTTTATTGCATTTAAATTGTTTATTTTTTTTTATTATTATAATGTTTCATTTTTTTCCTTACACTCTCAACAGTTTAGCTTAAATACTGAACATAGTTGTAGGCATTTTTTTTTTTTTGAATATATTTTTAATAAATTTTATACAATGTTTTCATGTATTTATTTCGTTATGGCCTAAAATGTTCGGCTCCCCAATCCATGCAGACAAATGTTAGAGTAGGGCGGTAGTTTTTATATGTGATCACTTCTTTGTCACTAATTGTTTGTTTTTTGATTCTGTGATCATGGAAAGCTACTGACTGCATTTGTATCTGCAGTGTCTTAAGACTAGCTATTCGGGGTGATATTCAGTGTTGTCTTTTGCTTTTGTAAAGCAGTACCATTTAAACTACCCTCTTACCCTTCGAGTAGAGCCTATATGCATACAATATTTATGACAAATATCACACAATATGAATTTGTTATAATATAAAAATTATTATATCAAATAAATATGAATGAATTCAACATATTTTTTTTTTTTTTTGTGCAAATAAAATATGTACACCAAAACAGATATCGCTAACGAGTGAATGAGCAATCAGCCATATATATGTGCATGTATGCATATGTTATATTGCATATATATTCAAATAACTGAACAAACATTGAACAAATGCAAATTTATGCAGCTAGAGCACCCTAAAAGAAAACAAAAAAAAAAAATGTTTTTGAATTTATTTGTGTCGCAAAATATTTTCAAATAAACATTTTCTGTCTCAAAAAAAAAAATATATATATGTGATATGTTTACCAGATACATATTTACTTAAACATTATACAATATATGTGCTATGTTCATATCTATAAAAATAAGAATATTTATATAAAGTTGAATTTATTGGCAAATATCATATTTATCATACGCCATGTGCGTCCGTCCAAATGTCACAAAGTTGGGTTGAGACATATGAACATGATTGAATTTCGTGCATATTGGCATACTATAACGAAAATATTTAAAATATATTTACAAAAATATTATTTACGTAAATAAATACATTTCATATTCTGGATGTGTTATACAAATCTCTTTGGTTTGGTTTCAAGTCGCTCATATTTTTTCGGAGATTTTATAGAGTTTTAGTAGATGCAGCTCTAAAAAAAATTGTTTTAATTAAATAAGTTATATAAACAGAAATGGAGCCTAAAAACAATAAATTAAATAAATATAAGTGCTGCAAGTTGGCAGATCAGCATGAAAACTGTGCATGTGTTAGTGGTGGAAATCTAACGATAAATTCGAATATCGATAACACAGTTTGACAAAGTTGAAATCTTCAATTGTTAAAAGATATTGTCCACCTGATCAATCTGAAATCGGAATATTTCTACCACGTCTCAATTTTGTATAAATTGGAAAAAAAAGTCGTAAAAACAAAGTAGCTTGCAAAAGTTTACAAAATTATTTTAGTGTTATGTAAACCTTTAGGAAATTTTTTCAAAACTATTTTGGAACAATGAAATCTTTCAAAGTTTTGTTAACGTATTTTATTTAGAGATTTACAAAGCAAACGACAGGAGATTTACGTGAGATTTCAGTGACACCCCTGATAGAAGCGATTTGTAAATCATTTTATTAGCTAAGCGTGTTACACTTCTAGGAAATTCTTGATAGGATTTAGTTTTCAAGGAAAATGTTAAAAAAGAAAAAAAAAAAACACGCAAAATATATGTCAAAAGCTAAAGTTGGTGTGAATGAACTTATTTTACGTCTTGTCAATTTTTGTGCAAACAGTGGCTTAGTTGGGAGGTGTGTAGTACTAATAATAATACTTGTGGCAGAATTTTAGTTATGGAAAGTGTGCCTATTGTGGGCACCCTTAGGTTTTTAACTCATAACTATTGAAATAATACATATGTAAGTCAGTGAATAGCAAGATATTTTATCTAATTTTCAGCGAAGTAATCAATTTTTTTTTGAAAAAAGTTTAATTAGAAAAGTTAGCCAATATTTCGAGGAAAATATTCTTGTACCCGGTTGTGGGCACCGTTCAAACATTTTATAGAAATGGAAATATATTATTTTCAAAGACTTCACTGAAAAAAAAACCCGAAAAGTATAACCCGTTTTCACATTACTTCTCATCATTGTAATCAGAAGCACTATGTTTGGTGCGCTTGGTCTGGCTAGTGATTCCATCCGTTTATGCTCTTTTGGGTGAGAAAGAGCTTCTTTGTGTAGCTAATAGCTTAGTCGCCTTCTCTCCTGCTTTTGTCATCAACAAAGCAATGCTGAGAAAAAGTAGGCATAGTGCTTTGCATAGGCTTACGACCACGATTGGATGGCTTCTCTGGTGTAGCTGCTTACTGAGGGCCAACTTCTTGTAAAATTGATAGGCAGCTCAATGAAGGTAATCTCAATGTCCCACAACATTATTAAGTGAAACATCAGGACAATTTCTCTATCGTAGAGCAATGGGGAAAAAGGAGTAAATCGGTAAATCGGCAAAAGCTTTCTCATCTCTCCATCTGATCGACTCCATGCTCCGTCTGAGCGTTGAATACGGTTGCCGTTTAATACGATTGTACCCATAATGCTAATTATTCAGAGCTAAGTTCAAGCGATTTTGAAATGCCGAGTTGTTCTGTCCATATTCCAGCATAAACTCCAAAGTCATTTGCTGTCGTTGTGCAGTTGCTATTAGTTAGATAATGTGTTGATCCTCCTGTAGCAAGTACCTGTCAATTGGAACTCGCAATACAATCAGCTAAAGCATAACCGCTAAGTGCAGCACGTCTTGAGAGATTACAGTAGCTCTGGTTTAATCTTTTGGGTGTCATTTCCAGATCTAGAGTGTAAAAAATTAGCACAAATAAGTTTCAGAAAAAAATCAAGGGTGCCCACAACTGGTTACCTTAGGGTGCCCACAACCGGAAAAGGCATTCATTTAACTATTCTTAAATGTGAGAATTCGCTTTGATATCAAAATAATCACAGTGTACTGTCAACAAACAAATTTTACAGTACTTACAATCAGATTCCTCTGATATACTTGTTGTCCAAAAATATGTACGGGTGCCCACAACTAGGACAATGCCCACACGTGGCACACTTCCCGGACATAATCTACGCTTAACTAATCTTCATTGACTGACATTGACTTTGATCCGTCAAACTATTTATCCACTGCATCCACTATTCCTAGATACACTTGCGCTCGGTCGAATAGTTAACTTACTGTCTTCCTGTTGCTAAATAAACAAAATTGCAATGTTTGCATTTCGTCCTGACATTCAATTTATTGTGGCTTGTGTTGTTGTTGTTTGTGTTTAGGTTTTTATATTCCATTGACGAAAACAAAAAAAAAAAAAAAAATAAAATTGAGAGACAGCGCGAACAAACTGATTTGATTGTTTGTAATTAAAAGACGACCCGGATAAAATTAAATGAGCATTTCATAGGATATACAACATAAAGGAAGTTGTAGCGGATATGAGGGATGACAGCATTGTCAACATAATGAATATTTGTGTTTTTTTTTTTTTGCCATAAACATTGTCGCGACGTGTTGCAGTTTCAAAGTTTGTACTTTTTTTTTGTTTTCGTTTTTTTTTTTACTTTTTGTTTTGTTTTGTCACATAAAACTTTATGACTGTGTCATTTTATGTTGATTTTTTCCGCTTAATATCCTTTTTGTGGTTTAAATAGCTGCAAAGATAGATCGAAAAAAAAAGTAGAAATAAATTGCTTAGCAAAGTATTGCTTTTGTGTGAAATTGTTGTTTAAATTTAAGCAGGACTAATGATTACATGATGACATTATACGAGTACATACAAACATACAGGCTAGTCATGCTACTAATTAGCATAATTGGAAAATACAATAATGCGAAAAAAAATACAATATATAAAATAATTCAATTTTATTACTTAATACGCTTTTAAAGTTATTTGTAATTTAAATTATGGCCTACATTTGAAAAACGTATTTTAACTGTAAGCGTCTGGAATTGCCAAAAATTATATATAACAATGAAATACGACTGACGCTGGTACGCAACACGTTGAGAGAGCAAGAGCGCTTAACATTACCTAGTACAATTAAACCATGCCCGTCACACGAATGGCTTAGATAAAATTTCGAGATATGATGGGTCATAATACAATTACTAAAGGTTGTAGCAAGCGGACATTTGGAACCAAGTTATGAATCATATGAGTATGAAAGAGATAGAATTTTTCTCTATTTACTCAATTTCTTATGTATTTTTGCAAGTGTAAAGAAGATAGAATATTTGTTTCTTTTTCACTTCGACAAACGCAGCACGTTTGCTGTTGGAACCAAAACTGAGAAAAAAAGTGAGTTTGTATGGGGTTAAAAGTTATAGTGGCCCGATCCTTATCATATTGGTGGTGTGTACAAAAGATGACATAAGAAGTGTTTTTACTTAATTTGGAGTGAAAACATTTATAAACAATTACTTTTTCATACAAAAATTCGAAATTATTCTGTAAAATATGGGGACTATATCTAAAAATGGGCGCGGCAGCTTAGTTTTGATATTTTTTTTTTTTTTACCAAATTTGTAGTAAATAAATTTATAAATAATAACATTTTCATACAAAACAAGGAAAAACGTTAACTTCGGTGGAACCGAAGCTGAAATATCCGTTACATGGGCGTGGCGTCTTGGTTTTGACCCCTGGATGACCAAAAAAATGTTTTTACCCTATTGGGAGCGAGTACATTCATAAATAATTACTATTTAAAAAAAAAAATCGATAAGTTTGTTTGGGGGCTATACTTAAAAATGGGCGTGGCACTCTCATTTTCGAACTTAACCTAGTCGTTGCCGAGAAAAGCTTAAGTTTAAAATTTCAGCCCAATATCTTTATATCTTCATCGAAAAGATCGCATAGCAACAAACAGACGGACAGACAGACAGACGGACATGGCTAGATCGATTCGTCTCATCGAGCTGATCTGATCAATAATGTATATATACTTTATGGGGTCTCTTACGCCTGATAATACCCTTTACACTATGTATTGCGGGTATAAAAAATTAATAAGCACCCTTTGGGTCTACAATGTTTCCTTTAATCTTTAAATCTTCCATTACTATATCAGATCAAAATCATAAGCTGAGACGAGGTCGTGGATCTTTAGAAGAGTGTTTTAGTGAGAATGGAAAGATGGTGCTAACCAGATGGTTTGATAACAAAATGATCAACGCGCTGGAACAGTCGGCCCCAAAAGTATACTGAAGTTGGAAGACCAGAGGTTGTGCACTTGTACCATGAAAATATGGAAGGTGTTGATTTGTTAGATCTAATGGGTCAACACTATCGCATTGCTATACGAAGAAAAAAAAATTGACTATTCGGGTTATAATGCACTTTGTAGTCTTGGCTATATTTGCCGCAATAAAATTGATGCCAAAAGAGTGCTAGACTCATTAAAATTTTCGTGCAGAAGTTGCTAGTTCTTTAATGAAAATCCAAAGTAATAGTGATGCAGCAATCATAATTACGCCAAAACGACGTGGAAGACCAACTTTATCAGTTTCACGGCTGACCACTCCAGAAGTGAATAAATCAGATTTAGATTCTGAAAGAACTCCCGAAAGGCTTCACACACCAACCCACCTAAAGAAGTTCGGCTAGACAATATTATGCATATGCCCTGAATAAAGTGACTATGAGGGCTAAATTCCGAAAGTATTTTAATGACAGTTATTGCCACCTTAAGGCTATTTCAGTTAATTATTTTTTAAATAACACCATAAACACATCAATGACATTTATATGCACATATACATATGCGCTACACTGACTAATTGAGCCGCATTGTCAACAATTTTGCTCACAGCAAACAGAAGCAAACACACACAAACACAAAGCGAGCATAAGTGAGCGCTTATGATACAACAACACTAAATCTAGGCTAAAACTGGCATCAGTAACGCCTGTCAGCATAGCCGACTTATGTTCATCATTTAATGACTGAGCTTGTCTATATTAGAAGCACGAACAGCTTAAAGAGTGAAGAAGTGAGTGAGTGTGTGAGTGAGTGAGTGTCATGCAATGTTAAATCAATTCAGCCTTTATGCTGACACTGGCTGCTTCTGGCGTGTTACTCATCTCATACATAATCATTCTAAATAAATATTGTTTGCACACGGCAGCAGCATCAATAATGATGACGATGATGATGATGCTATAGCAAACGGCGGTGGTAAAATGGCGAAGCAATGCTGTAATTGCGGTTTGCGTATTTACCGCAAAATTAAGCGTAAAATTAACATGATAGGCAGTGTCTATACTTAACCGCATAGATTTATTTATTAGCTATTTTGTTGTTGTTGTTGTTTACGTCTTTATCGAGATGGTTATTGAGTAAATTGTTATTCGAATATAGTAATTTGTACAATAACAACAACAACAAATATGCTAGGCAAACTAGCAATAAAATGCGTAATTAAGCCGTTTCCCTTATTTATGTAGCTTCTTTTTGAAGTTTATCTTTTTAGTTATTGCAAAAGCATTTTAGTTTAATTGTAATTTGTAATTTCTATGAAGTTTGTTAACGATATTATACTTGGTATATGCCAATTAAAGTCGATTACTAGTTATACGTGATACTATTATTTTACAAAACCACTAATTTAAATTTAGGCGTTAACACTTAAACGACAATAATAAATAAATAGTTCGCTTATATGAAATCACAATACAAATATTATTTTAGCGCATAATAATCGAGTGTCTCGTATTACAAATGCTCGAACAAAGGAAAAAAGAAAAGAAGTAATATACATAATTGGAAAAAATAAGAAAAGTGACACGAAAGAACGCTCGACTATAAGCGTCCCCTGGTGGTGGTAACATGTGTGGTGCGCGAGTGGTCAAGAATGACACCACAGCAGGCATAGCTTGACGTAAAAACCGTTTAATGAGACATGCCCTCAGGATGTAGTTGGTTTCGCAAAGGGTTAGTCCCTTCAATTGGAAAATATTTGAAATCAAAAGTACACATGAACCATGTATAAGACGGCTAGAAGAAACATAAATAAAACAGAAGAGAAAATACACCCGTGGTAAACTCTGCAGCAGGGTCAATAAATATGTTGCTTATGATAACAAACCCCCGGAACAAATTTAAGGAAGGACGATGCCATCGATATAATCGGCCAATACCCACGCACAGTCAGCAGTGCTTTTGAAGAGATTGCAGAGAGTTCCCGCTCAATGGGACTAGTGGTAAGATAGAAGAAGATTACCAACACGCCCTAGAGAATCTTTTGAATATGAGAAATTTCACCTTGAGGTTGTAGAAAACTTCGTCTAATTGGGATCAGAGGTAAATAAGAACCAAAACACCAGCTTAGAAATCAGAAAAAAAAATTATTCTGGCTAACCGTTACTATTTTGGTCTGGGTAGGCAAAGGCGAACTCTACAAGACGTTGATTATTCCAGTCCTGATGTATGGCTCAGAATCATGGGGTCATGTCAGAGGCGGACAAATCAGCGTTGGGAGCGTTTGAGAGGAAAATTCTTCGTAAAATCTTTTAGACCTGTGAGAGTGAACAACAAGTATCGTACCTGCTACCACTCCTTCTGATGGTTAAATGGACAATGTTGAGAACAAAAAATGAAAACTGAAATCGCCCTATATACTCGAATACTTTATTGGCTCTATTATGGCAATGCATGTTATATACACACAAACTTAATATACCTTTTTAAACTTCGTTTACAGGGTACAAAAAAAAACAATTCATAGAGAGCACAGAAAAATAAAGCTACTTTAATGCAATTATAGCATCCTTTACAATGTCATAAACTAAAAATAGAAAAGAAGTTGGAACAATTGACGCTACAGCATCAGAAAGAGAAAAATAAAAACAAACTTAACCCATTAAGGAACAGCGTGCAGTAAATCATACGACAAAGACCAAATTTAGAAGCATTTTAAACTAATTAATTGTACTAGAGTTCCTCACATTTCTCTAGAAAATTAAAAAACTAAATAAAATAAATAAAAAATTAATAAAAATAATAAAATAAGTAGATAAACAAATATATAAATTAATTTAAATAAAATAAAAATACATAATAAAAAAATCCGTTATCAGTGAGGAATTTTTAACTTAAATACCATAAAAAAATAAGCCTTTTCAAATTGTGGAAAGATTAAAAAGATATGTAAATAGACTCCCAAATTTTTGTAGTAAAGGTGTGTTCAGATACACAAATAACACTATGCGACAAAAATAAAAGGGCAAAAAACCCCGAAATCGAGTATGCTCGAATGTAAGATACCCCTTTACGCAAACTTTATGTACCTTAGATAAAGTCCTATTATAGTATCATACTTTTTTGTATTGGAATTTCTTACGAAAACTTAAAAAATAGGGTTAGACTTGTATAGAGGTACCACTTAAATGGGGCTAGAGAAACCCCGATTGCAAGTGTACACTATACGGCTTTGGAAAGTGTTAGTTTCAAATTTGGAACCTCTATATACTATAGTCTCCGAGATAATCGTTCTCATACGACAGCCAGGATGACGGACAGACAGACAGACAGACATAGCTAGTTCGACTACCCTTTCAATGCTGATCTAGAATATATAGGCTCGATCTAGCCTCCTTCTCTCTGTTGCATACATTCGCACAAACTTTAAATACCCTTTTACCCTTTGGGTACGGGGTATAAAAATTCCAAATTTTAATAACGAGCTTGTAAGTCTGGTCGAGTTAAAAAGAACTTTACACTTAGAATTTTTGGGAATCCCAAAAATGTGGATATATTGTCAACAAACTGATTTTATCCTTTTTTTCACTTAGAGCGCTAAATTAGTATAACCAAAAATCGATAAAGTTGAAAGATTTGGAAAAACAAAAATTGCGTTTGTCTTGAAAATACACACAAATAGGATCGGACATGTCATAATTTTGTCAATATGTCTAAGTTTATTGTTTCTAAAATATAATAGTAAAGAGAAATCGGTTCGAAATTTAGTGAGTGAAAAAGAAAAAAAATTAGTTTTCGTCCCTAGGTCCATATATTTTTTGTTTTATTTTTTTCACAGTGTTATTTGATTAAACTCAAAACTTGTTGTTCAGACTTACAAAAACTTAAAAAAAAAGGATTATTGAAAATATTTTATAAAAACTATTTGCATTCTCTTCTGTAAAAAAAAATCGGTTACTTATATTTTATTAAATTTTAGTATTGCTTTTTTTATTAAAAAATTTTAGGTATAATTTTTGTTTGTTTGAATTTTAGAAAATTTGATTCAAATTATTTATATGTCTGAGCGCACCTTAAGGCTTATATTACCTACAGAAATTTATAGAAGAAAATTTACTATTAAAACAAATTTTTTTCTAGGTTTTTTCTGCGTTAGATTCAAATTTTTGACAAAAATTTTTTTGACAAAAATTTTTTTATACAAATTTTTTAATACAAATTTTTTGATACAAATTTTTGATACAAATTTTTTGATACAAATTTTTTGATACAAATTTTTGGCACAAATTTTTTTGATACAAATTTTTTGACGCATATTTTTTTAATACAAATTTTTTAACACAAATCTTTTGACACAATTTTGTTGACAGAAATTATACAGCTCCTCAAAACAAATAATTTTTACTATTTATAGACCTTATATATTATTTGTCAGCATTAAAAGAAGAGTCAAAATAGAATCGTCTGTCCGTAGTGTTGTGTAATGGTTCAAAAACTGTCAAAATATCGTTTTATGCAACGTTCACCTCATTTTTATGAAAATGGAGAAGTGATTGATTTCAAAATAGTTATCGAACCTACTCAATAACAGCGTACATTTTCTATTAAGTTTTTACAGTATTTTTATTCTCTACGTTTTAAATCAAACCTTTTAAAAATACATGAACGCTCATACAGTAAGCGTGATAAACATTAAAAAAGACAATCAGAAGAAAAAGTCGTACAATGCCAATAATGTAAGCAGCCGCCTGTTGCTTCTTTATAAGCTGGAAAAGTAAAAAAACAAAGTAGTAAAGAAAATGCACACAAACGGGAAAACGTTAAACGAAACTGGGGAAATTAATAAATGCTACAAACGATAAATAAGAGAGCATACTTACAGGGGCAATACCGGCAATTTTTGTTTTTTTCTTCTGCTACAGTTAAATTTCCAGTGAGCGGTTACTTTAGGACAAAGCCAAATAAAAGGTACTGGGCCAAAAGGATACTATGTAAGGTAGGATATAAGGATAATGCAACAATTCGAATGAAAAAGCGCAACAAATGTGTGCTAATCGACTGCCAAAGAGCGTACTACATGAAAGTGAGAGTGCGAAAAAAAGCTCTCTGTGCAAAAAAGCTTTTAGTGCGGGTGTTAGGACCTTTGCAGGAGTAATGTCAGCTGCTTTTGAGTGTTGAACTTCACTGGAAGCATTGTGCCCACACACACACACCCGCATACGGTCAGCCCACACAGAACGGACGGACGACAAAGTTAACGAACAGAAATGCCAACGAACGAACGAACGGAACAGCACAGAACAGAACAGCGTACGACGCACGCATTTTATGTGGTTTGTCAGCTTTCCAGAAACGGCTTTCATGCTCGTCAGTCTAGGATAAACGTTTTCGTCGGGCACAACAAGTGCGCGCGTGCTAAATTCTTCATAAACAAGTAAAAACAAAAAAAAAACAAAAAATTATTATTGTAATAAATAAATCCGTTTATTGAGTGAAATTTATAAAGTGCGAATAGCTATGTACGGTTACGGCTTTTACTTTGCCCGTGAATTATGTTTGGCAAAAGAAGTAAAACAAAAATTTCATATAAAATCTTACAACGGAAATTAAAATAAACGGAAAACGCATTCAATTTTTCTTATTGGCAATTTCGATAATTTTATGCGTTTTCGATTTTATGAAATTTACGACGGAAATTTGCTGAAATTGTAAATTACTGTTTTGAATTTTGAGTTTTTTTTTTCGTTTTTTTGTGGTTTTGTAAACTGGAAATTGTGTAAATTTTAATTAGTTGCAAGCGCAGCTACAGCTGCATGCGCAAGTGACTGAGTGACTTGCTGGCTGATCTGAAGCAGTGAATGCGTGTGTGACAAGAAACGAAAAACGCGTGTGTGAGAAATTGAATTGATTTGTTTAGTGAAATTTTTTGGAATTAGTTAAATTTAAAAATAAATAAATAAATAAAAATAAACAAATATTTAAATTTATTATATAAAAATAAGATTTTATTAAAAATGTAACAATTAAAAACGTTTTAAAATAAAACAATGTGCAAAATTTAAGAAAATAATTCATGTATACGATTAATCAATTAAAATAAAATTTAAATTGGCATTTTATTAAAATTAAATAAAAAATTATTTTTTGGTGCCAAAATTAAAAAAAAAAAAAATAATAAAACAAATTAATGTAATAAAATTTAAAAAAAATTAAATTTTTAAAGCAAGAAATTTTTAATTTAAAAAATAAATAAATAAAATAATTATAAAATAATAATAAAATAAATAAAATAATTACAAAAATAAACAAAATAATTTAAAAAAAAAAAAATTTAAGGAAATTTGTGTAAAGTCGCAAAGTTTTTCAATGTTTGTTTGCTAATCCACCGATTTAAAAAAATAATAATAATAAAATAATAATTTAAAT
This sequence comes from Leucophenga varia, assembly GCA_018903435.1. NCBI lineage: Eukaryota > Metazoa > Arthropoda > Insecta > Diptera > Drosophilidae > Leucophenga > Leucophenga varia. The sequence goes on from JAEIFJ010000677.1 coordinate 120,262, forward strand.
AAAACAAAATATTTAATATCAAAAAAATAAATAAAATTAAATCCTAAATGTGAAGATAATCAAATAACAAAAAAAATTAACTTGAAGCAAAAAAAGTTTCATTATTTTTTATTTTTATAAAATTTCTTAGAAGTATACGCGACACACTTAATATAAAAAAAAAAATCCAATAATAGCGCAACAATTACCCTTTTTGCCCTTTATTTTTCGGAAAACAAATGTGCGTGTTTTTTGTTTTTGTAAGCATTTAATATTCTTTTTGTGTGTGTGTGTGTGTGTATAAGTGCGCGTTTTTTAATGCGTGCTAAATCAACTTGAGTACTAATTTATAAATTTTTTATACATTTTTATCTTAAAAAAAAAAAAATTAAATAAAAACAAAAATAAAATATACAAGCTTTGATTTTGAGACTGCAACAGTAACATCAACAATAATTACAACAACAACAACAGCAACTACGACTAAAAAAAAATTACTTAAAGTAAATTAATTTGGGCATTTTAGTAATAACAACAACAACAAGAAATATGTATAACTTTTGGATAATCGTTTTATGTCTAGCATTACTAGGAACCAAGCCAATAAGTAAGTAAATTAATTTATTTTTTATTTTATTCAAAATGTTGTTCGATTTTGAGTCGGTAATTCCAAAATATGAAGTACAAATCTGAGATCGCCGACAGAAAATTTGAAGTTTTTCGATTACATAACAAAAAAAATGTTTTGTATAAAAAAACAAAACTTTAAAGGACTAGCATTGCATTGGTAGACGAGTGAAGTGTTTCCTAAATAATATGAGAAACTTTATTTCGAATGCGATTTAAATAATCTTAATATTAAGTTTTGTGGTTCTTAAGTTTAAAGATTTAAAAATCTTTTCTGGTCACATAGACAGAAAGACACGCAAATAAAAGAATCTTACTCATGATCATTCCTAGCGTTGATAATTTTTCTCAATTTTAACCTAAAAATACTAAAACTGAAATAATTTTATAGAATATCGAAGGAAGTACGTGGTTCGTTTGTATGTAAGCTAGCTATATATATAAAAAAAAAAAAATTTTGTATGTCCGCAATGGACGGTGAAACCTTCGAACCGATGAGTCTCAAACCAGTTTCATTTGAAGGACAACAATGCCAGTATTATTATAGACCACTAAAATAATGCATTTGGCATATAAGTTTCATTTATGAAGTCTATTTTCGACTGTTTCCATGCAACAAATTATGGAATTTTTGTATGTTTTCATAATATCTCCAAAATATTTTGATGTCGCAGCAAAAAAAAAAAAAAATAAAACAAAAAGTAGCAAAGTGCCACAGAGAAGAGCTTAAATAGCACAAAAACCTTAAACAAACAAGAAGATGCGGAGCGAAAAAGAGCCGAAATCCCAGTACAACGTATTTGAATACGTTGCGTATCCGCTGGAATGATTTAATAATAATAAAATCTGTGGTGTATACATGGGTTGACACTAAAAAGTAATTTTATTAGATTTTTAGTTGATACTTTCAGCAACAAAAAAATTTTATTAGAAAAAAGCTTAAACATGAGCTGTAGGTTTTTTTGGGAGTTGTATCTAAAAATGAGCTTGACATCTTGATTCCGATAGATTATGTATTCTTTACAGAGATACGCTTTAATTCCAAATTTCAGTTCAATATCCACACAACTGATCAAATGAAATTTGTAAATATAAAGGTGGTCAGACAGACAGACAGCTAGATGGACACATCGAGAGCAATTTGTCTCAAGGAGCTAATCAAGAATATATGTACTAGAGTACTGTTTATTGTGTGAAAGTGCCTCTACCAAATGTTCAGAGGACCAAAATGTTCGTTTTGGAATAATACAAAGAAATATAAAGAATTAATTTGATCTGACAGAACTTAGAGGCGGTGACTTGAACGGAAAGTCTTATTTGTGCTTATTTTCAAATAAAAGCCCCACCTCTAGATATCTCTCTGATAGGACTAAAATTTTATATTTTGTCTTTATTACATCAAATTCTACATTTTTGGACCCTGAGAACTTTACATTCGGCACTTTCTTAGACCTATACAAATAAGTTTATAAAATATAGTTTAATATAAAATATGGATATGATAACGGATATGTACGCAGATGCTAAGTTTGAGGTTTTACGCTTTCCATATTTTTCCGGTACATGCCTCTTTAGCATTCAGCGGAGATCTGGTCAATTCTGCCAAGTCTTGATGGAGTCTTCTAGATTTTCTGGGAGGTAATTCTAATGAGAGTTCAAGAAATAAAGCTTTATGTTTATAAAGCAATCATACCTAAGGAGGACGGGAAAAAACTTATTAAACGATTAAAAGGAAATACCTGATTAATTCCAATTTATCGATTGATCGTGTCTTCCCTAACCATAACTGATATTATTTCTTTATAATAGAAACTCTAATTATTTTTTGACTTTTTTAGTTTTTTGTTCTTTTTGGTAAACAAATTAAAAAAAATCGATGCATGCAGCACTTCCAATTTCACTTCAATACACTGAAAAAAAATTGATTTAAAAATTCTTATTTTATGAGCAAATGTGAAAGTAACATTTTTTGTAGAAACATCTTCTGCTATTCAATTTTACCAAATGAATTTTTAAAGAATATCTCTAAAACATTAGCCAAACTAACTTCAAATTTGGATTCAGCATTTGAAAATACACCTGTTCCCAAATTTATCAAATTATTTGAAAGGCATAAAATAATTTTTCAGTTAATTTTGAAAACTTTTTCAATTTTATTTCGTAAAATAACGAATGACATTATAGCCAATTGGCAAGTAATTAAAATACCAATTAGCCTAAGAATTTACATAAGCAGCTGGGACAAACGATTTTTGACTTTTCGACCTCTACGAACTTTGATTGGTAATGATTTTCAATTTGCATAAAATTATATTTATGTATTACAATTTCCTTCAAGATACCAAAAAAAAAAAAAAAAGAAAAACAGGAACTATACAGTTGATTGCATTTAATACTAAAAAAAAAAAAAATGAACGACAGACGCCCAAGAAAATTACTGAGCTGAACTGTTAACAAACCGAAAGACCACACAATTTCCTTTTATATTTCAATAATGAAATGCGTTGCTATGTGCTGCCCCTTCTGGTATATAGTATACATACTTTCTGTCATTTATGACTATCGGCACTTGAATTTGTCTTTGGACTTTGACTTTTCAACAATATGTAAGGACAATGTTGCTCGTTGTCGTTGGTTAGTTTGAACATTTGAACAGAAACGGAAACAGAAAAAAGTTTTCCATAAGGTTCATGAATTATTAATATTTTTCGCTTCGATTATTTTACTTCATAAACATTGCTACTAATTATATTTTTGTTATTTTTTTGTTAAAGAATTTTTGATATAAACGGAATTTTTAAGTTTTTGATTGAAGTGAAAATAAAAAACTTTCCTAAAAGTATGCAGTGAAATTTTAATACAAGTAAATAGCTGTGATTTTAAAAAATCGAGATTATTGTGAATAACGTTAGAATTGAAAACAAATTTAAATACTTTATTACTTTACGAATTTAAAAGAAATTCAAAATTTTTAAATACGTTTTAGTTTAATTTTTCGTAGGACCTCCCGGCATTGCATACTTTTAGCGGAGCAAAAAAGAGACATATATAAATTAATTTAAAATTTTTAAATTATTCATAACTGTGGACAAGTGCCACGTATGCGCATTTATCTTTGGGGTGGATAACATATTCAGTGTAGACATAAGTTAATAAATTTTTAATTGAAACTGTTTACAAGGTTGTCAATTTGATTTTTTTTTTGTAATTACATATTTAAAAGTTTTGAAAATATAAAAAAAAAAGTTAATTTTAAAGTTTTCTAAACTATTAAAAATTACTAAACACAAACTTATTATTTTTCTTTGTTAATAACTTCGATAAAATCAAAGCTTAAATACTCATCGCAAATGATCCAAAAATTTTTTAATTGGCGTTTAAAACTCTATCAAATTTATTTGGCTAAAAAAAGAAGTGTATGTGCCAAATATGAAGCCAAAAGTTTTATGAACCATTTTTTTTTATTTAGAAACTTGAAAAAAGGTTAAGCTTTATATCAGAGCACTGCATCGGAAACTAAAATTTATGAAAATGCTTTAGCTCCGGTCAACTAAAACAAGTTTTCAATCAACTTAAACGAATCCGATCAACTTAAACAAATATCCAAAAAACTTAGTCGAATCCTATCAACTTTAACGAGTAACTGATTAACCTTAACAAGTATCATATACACTTTAACGAGTATCTGATCACCTTGAACGAGTATCAAATCAAACTAAACGAGTTTCCGATCAACTTTGACTATTAGATCAACTTAAACGAGTATCCGATCAACTTAAACGATTATCTGATCAACTTAAACGAGTATCCGATCAACTTGAAAATCCGATCAACCTAAACGAGTATCCAATCAACTAAACGAGTATCCGAACAACGCCGATCAACTAAACGAGTATTCGATCAACTAAAACGAGTACCCGATCAGCTTAAACGAGCATTCGATCAACTTAGAAGAGTATCCGATGTATTTAAACGAGTATTCGATTAATTTAAACGATTATCCAACTCGTTATTAATCGAAGTCAACTGAGACGAATAGATTTATCAAACAAGTAGAGTCAAGTTGATTATTTGTAAATATAACTCGAATAGGTTTAATTTTGAGTATAAAATTTTAAGAATAATTGCACAGGTTTCAAATTTGTGGTCTCTTCCAAAAAAAAAAGAAACGAAAAGCCAAAAGAAAAACACAAAGCACCTAGAAAAGCTTCAAAGTGTAAAATTTCAGCTCAATTTCTTGCCAATTTTTCTGTTCAATTATCGCTGAAATTTTGAAACAGTTAAACTTGTTTACATAAACGTTTAACGTTTATTTATTTGTCATAGACAAATTTTGCAAACAATTTAAGCGCATCAAATAAAAAAAAAATATGACATATTTTCAGGCGCGTTAGCGCTAAAACCATTTAATGCGCGCCTAAAAGTGTGCTAATTTATGATAGAAAACAAATTTTCATTACTTGTGCACACCTAATTGTGTGTGTGTGTGTGTGTGTGTGCGCTCATTACGCTACCGAAACCAAAGCTATTAAATTTACAATTTAGCTGCTACGCTGCTAGCTTCGTTCGATAATTTCACGCAAATTTTAATTACACCGAAAATGTATGCCACAAAATGAAAATTTCATTACAAGCTTTAAATTTAAAAGTTAATCAAAAACTCAATGAGCAGCTCGTAAAAACCGAAATGAAATGAATGCGCGCGCGACGCGCTCTGCTCTGTTGATTGAGTTGCGATGAGATGAGTTGGGCTATGTTGACATTTGATATCTATTACAGGCACAGTGTCACGCTGGCAACATAATCGACGAAAATTAATATGTCTACAAAAAAGACACAAAATAAATTCTTATGCTTGTAAAGCACGTTTCTGCAATTTTCCAACATTGCCAGGCATAATATATCGCTTGAAGGCAGAATGATGCTGCTGTTGCGCCTGTAGAACACACAGCAACAGGAACAGGAACAGAAGCAGTAAAAACAAGCTCACTGAAATCAATTTTAAGTCATTAAATGAAATGAACCTTTATTGAGCAACCGAACGAACCGATGAACGTATAAAAGCGGAAGTGAGAAGTTAAAAAAGAAAAATAGAAAAAAAATGAAGAAAATGAGCAACCGGAAGTACAGAAGACAGAAGCATAGTATTTGTGTGGATGGCGCCACAAACGAAAGGAAGCATAACAACTGTGAACAACATAAACGCCACGAGCAGCATTTTAGCAGTAGTCGTGGCGTCTACTATCTGCAAAATTTTTTTCGTTTTTCTTCAACTTTATCTTCATCTTCATTTACTCATTGGCATTAGCAGCTTGTGAGGTGTCGCAATGGGACATAAAAAAGGACGGACCGACCGACAGACAGACACACATCTACGAAGATAGACAGTCGCAAAACGAAAGTATGTGAGATGTCAGCGGCAAAGGTAGCTAGTCCAAAGAACGTAAACAGCAATGATGGCATCATAAATAAACAAAAAACAAAAAAAAAGAGAAAGAACGTTTATAAAAAAGGAAAGTGAAAGTAAAAATGAAAATGAAAGTGAAAATACGTAAAAAACTGTGTGTCCCACAATTTTGACTTTAAAAAAAAAAATTAAACACGTAAGTTGAAAATTTTTGATAAAGGTTGCTGCCATTGCGCTCAGACGCGTAAATAATTTAAAAAATTTTAAAAAGTTTGACAAAATTTTTGAATTTACTCGAATTACTCAGGACTGCAAAATTAAATTTTTTTATATGAGATAGATTTACGATGTATTTTTGTGCGCTGAACACTGTTTTGGAGCTCAAAAGTGAAAAGTTTGCTTAGAGAACCCAAAATCGTGCAACAAACATTTTAATGCAAAATATTTGATGTTTACACTTGAGGTAAAACTCTTTGGTATTTTTTAGTATATTTAATTTAAATTATTTGCTTGTCTGAACACTTGGCTGAAAAACTAGGTTTTTCTAAATTAAAAATAGTTTTCAAACAAAAAATGTTAAATTATTATTCGATTTTTTTTCATATCAAATTTAGTGACTTATTTGCGATTAGCATTCCTTCTATATACTTTTTTATTAAATGTAAATAGTAAATGTCTCGTTGACCTAAATAAATAAATTTTGAGCAAACGTGTAAAAGTATAAAATCTATTTTTCGATTGAAATGGAAAGGTACATAATCTTGCAGGACTGGGAAAATATCGATATGTGTATACATCCCACAGTGTGGAAATCTAGTGGAAGAAACCTTCTATGATTATATGTTGTCGGGGTTTACTCTTGCAATGAATCGTAGTGGAGTGCAGGAAATTTTTACATCAAAGTTGGTGCATGCGAATTATTCGATACATCGACTTTTGCAAAGGATCGAAAAAATATCGAGAAGTTGCCACTTCTACAAATAAAAAAACATAATTAGTAATAATTTTGACTGACAAATTCTTTATTGATGTCGACAAAAATAAAGTTAATCAGGGATGTCAGGAAAAGCTCTGCCAAACCAATTCAAAACACAAGAAATTTCAATGTGTCACACAAATCTCTTTGGGTTGATTTTAAATCTCTTATGTTTTGTTACGTAAATTAATTGTAAATAAAGTTCTTCGGTAAAACTAACTGAACAAATATATTGCCAACTTGCGCGAAATGGACGTTTAAATTTTTCGAAGTTTGATTTCACAGCCACACAAATTAAAAAGTCATGTCATGTGCTGCGAACCAGTAGCGTTATTTTATATTTAGCCAACTTTTGAATTCTGACTTCAGATTCAGATTCAGCGACCCAAAATACATTAGAAAATTACTATCCTGGTCTACTGCACAAATCATGAATTTGTTTTGAGTGATTGCGTACCAAAAAAAAAAAAAACAATTTTTTGATGTTCGAAGCAACTTTGAAACTATGATTTCAGATTCATCGACCCAAAATACATATGAAATGATCCCTCTGGTCGCCGCACATGACATGACTTTTTTTTTTGTGTGGCTGTGTTCGAATCAAATAATTTATTACATTTTGAGTTATAACTTAAGTAAAAAATTTACGCTTAATGTCATCATAAATTTTATACGAAACAACCCGGTATAAACTATGCATTTTTATCGGTTCGAAAAATTTGGCAATCGTAAGTTGGGCATACTTATGAAAACAGCTGACAAAGTAACCGCAAAAAAAAACATTTACATAAAAGCTTCAGCTGCATATATTCAAATGACGGATTACTTTATCATGCTCGTATTGGACAGCAGTTACTAAAGGAACAACACCTACATCCATTCGTTATATTTAAAATCTGCATTTCAAAAAAAAAAAAAAATGTTAACCTGTACAATTTTTTTTACTACACAACAAACAAAATCAGCTGTTTTAACTCGAACGCTTACGCTAAAACGCAATGGAAACACCGTTCCGCGTTTTTCGATAAATTATTAACGCGATAACAAAACGCGGTTCAGTATTTGCGTAAAATATTAAAAATAAAATGTATGAGTGATAGTGGTGGCAAACTAATAATTACAAATTCAACAGTCGATAATCGATAACAGATTTTTGATGATATCGGTAAACTATAATTAGTCAAATCACTATGAAAAATTAGTTCCTTTTGTGAAAATTGTGTACGAATACTTTTTATAGTTTCAAAAAACTATTATTTATGGGTTTATTGTGGCAAAAATTGTAAACTAATACAAGTATCGCTAGTGTTATCGATAATTTGCCCGCACTACAATTATTTTTCATTTTCTTTGGTTAAATTTCAAAAGTACAATCACAAATTCGTGATTAATTTATTTTTCTGACAACCCCTAGATTCTTCGCGAAAAATCCAAAGTTTTGTCGCTTTATCTCCGGCAGGCAGTTTAGGGATGAACGTATAAGCCATTATAGTTAGATCTTAGACTTAGCTTTTTATAATAAATATGCGATTGCAAATATTAAATTTAAATAAATCTTTGCGCTTCATATAACTTTTTATACGTGAAGGGTATTATCAGTTTGACGGAAAGTTTGTAACGCATTAAAGAAGGCATCGGAGACCTCATAAAGTATATATATTTTTGATCAGCTCGACAAGCCGAATCGATTTAGCCATGTCTGTATGTCCGTCTTTCTGTATGTCAGAACCAAGGTGCCACGCCCATTTTTAGTTATATTTTTAAATGTATTTACTACAGATTGGGTAAAAACACTTCAAAAAGCATTCAATATCAAAACCAAGGTGCCACGCTCATTTTTATATATGGCCCCACATGAAAATGAAAATAGTTCTTATTTATGAATATATTCACTCCAATCTGGGTAAAATCACTTCTACTTTCATCCTATGAATATGCTTCCGATATGGCATGGATCGGGCCACTATAACATGCAGTCTCACCTTACAATCTTTGTAATTTTTTTCAAGAAAATTATTGATTCGTATGCTTTTTTAGCTTATTACATATACGAGGTGTGTTCAAAAAGTATCGCATGAATATATATTTTGTCCCCTTTAAAGTAATCCCCTCCCGATAAAATACACCTATGCCAAAACGTTTTTTTCAATCCTCGAAACATGCCAAATAGTCCCTTTCCGGTATAGCCATCAGCACCTTCTTCGATTAAGCTTTTGTCTGCTCAATCGACTCGAAACGCGTTCCCCGGAGTGGTCTCTTGAGTTTTGGGAATAGTCAGAAGTCACACGGAGCCAAATCAAGCGAATACGGTGGTTGCGGAACGATATTGGCTGGAATTTTTGGCAAAAAAGTCACAAAAAATCAGTACAGTTTTTAAAAAAAAATCATCATTTTTGGTACCAACCGAGACTTGACACGTTTGAGGCCCAAAACATCCCTTCAAAATTGTATTAATTGATCCTTTCGATACGCCAATTTCATCAGCAATGTCTCTCATAGTTAATCGATGGAGTGCAAGCACTAATTCTTTTACTTTTTGGTGTGAGCATCGTCCGTTGATGTCGATGGTTGATCAGGGAGATCTTCGTCTTCAACACGTTCGCAACCTTCTTTCAACAATTTATACCAATCAAATGTTGTTGATTTTGGTAGATCTCGGTCCCCATAAGCCTTCTTCAACATTTTTATTCCATTTATTCCATTCAGAAAAAAAAAAAGTACCAACATTCTCGTAACGCCACAAAAAAAATCGAAATTCGAATATACATAACCCGCGAAAATTCAAAATTCGAGATAATGTTTGAACACACCTCGTATAAAGTTTCGCGTGACGGGTATTTGAGCTTTCGCTACCTACCGAAGTTAACTTTTTTTCTTTGTTTTTTTTTTTTTTTTTTTTTATTTTACTTTGTTTTGTTCCCCCACTACAACCCAACGAAGTAAAACGAGTAACAATGAGTGGCATTTATGTGATTATTATTGATTTTCGACAAAAATTACTGCGATTGAATTATTTATGTTGAGCTGTTAATAATAAAGTGCGGTTTATTCGTAGGCGTGTGTGAGTGTGTGTGTGTGTTTGTGTTATTTTTTATTACTGTGTGATGTGAGTGTGTGTTCATTGTGTATCTTTAAGCGAAAGCAATGAGTTTATAATTGAGTTGTAACAGTGAAAGCATTCAAGTGTTTCAGTTTAAAACTTTTACTTTTTTTTAAGTAATTCACTTGTAACGCTAAGGTGAGCAAATCGAAATTATGTTAATATACATTTTATATGTATTATGCGAGTGTTTTTATTAATGTTTTCATTAAATCGGATTGCATTTGAAATAAAAGCACTTCAGATACTCTAACGTTTTTGGCAAAGTACTAAAAGTAAGCCTCGTGTTTGTCTAAATAATAAATCAATGCCATAATAAGCAGCTTAATACAACTGAAAACTTGTTAAAAGCCGTAAATATACTAAAAATGTTTAAAATAACAATTTTGACAATAACTTCCGGTGTACGGTGACAAATATTATAATTGAATTTGTGCACAAATTTGACTCCTAAAATACGCACAAGTGCAGCACTTCCGCTTCCACTTGAAACGTTTTCTGATATCTTGGCTAAATAAAATCGTATATAAAATGTACATATTTGCTTTATGCTTATGCAGTGAAGCGTTTAAAAACATCATCAAAATATTTAATAATGGCATTCATGGCACACATACTGCAAGTTCTGTACTCACTAAAATTACTTGTTACAGCAGACGTTACGATGTGTGCTATGTGGAAAATTTGCATTTATTCAGTGAGGCTGAGTGCCACGCGTACAGTTGCGGTATGGCATACTTGGCATGGCCTTCATGTTGCACAGTTGTAGCTGCTGCTACTATACTCGACTACGACTACACTTGAGTCGAGTATATAAAATGCAACGAAAAATGTTTGTCATAAAAGGCACTTGGACTTGAAAAAAAAAAAAAAAGAAAAAAAATATTTATATCGCGCATGTGTTTGCTTCGAGGTCGTTTTACGTGTGGCGTGGCGTATGCGTAACAAAGCAACATAAACTTATACTCAACCACTTAGTTTTATATAAAATGCAATAATTGTCTACAAAAAAGAAAAGCATTGTTTTAGATTAGAAAAAACTAACGACTTTAGTAGTACTCACATTCAGATTTTAGTGGCCAACGATTCGTTGAAGTTTCATAGATATAGAACGCCTTTAGGTAGCAAATGCAACTTTGTTGTTGTTAGTGTTTTTCTTGTTGCCTGCACAAAAGCAAGTGTTGCCTGCAGCAATAGAAAAAAAAGAAAAGGAAAATTTGAGTGAATGTGCAACTGAGTGAGTTTTTTGATGTGCTGAAATGAATGTCATTGCAAGCGTTGCGAAATCATTGCTATCTTTTTTTACAGCTTGAATACTAAGCGAATTTGATTTTTTTTTTAAATTATTTACACAGAGCTGTCGTGATTTTGTTGTGCAACTAGACGTATACTTAATATTTTAAAAAGATACTCGCAATATTGCGCATACGAAATGTTTAAAATAATTTTGTTTGCTTGCAGAGATTTGATTTAATTTTGGATTTAGAGAAAGTTGTTTTTTACTTAAGCAATAAATAAATAAGAGAATCTTATCAATGAAATTTTAGACGCCGCATTTTAAAATTTTTTTTTTTTTGTAATTTTATTTCTGGTACCTCAAGTGACTTCCAATTCTAGTACAATTGTTATTGCATGTTTGTATTTCAAGTTTTATTTTTATAGACAAAGATAAACTGGGTAAACTTTTCATGAAAATGCATATTCTTGGGATAAGTTTAAAGGCTTAATGGTTTAGTGATTCCATGTTAACAAAATTCAGAAATATTGTTGTGTTTAACATGAAAATAATACAGACAAAATTTGGTCTTTCTATTATAAGTAACAAAAAAATTTATTATATAACAAGTTTAACAAATATTTGGTATTTGTATGCGTGGTACATCTTAAATTTATTTTTTTCTTACACAATTTTGGAGTTTTTATTGGGACTATCATAAGCAGTAGCAATACTAAATATAGACATCCGAGATAAAGAAAAAAAAAAGAGAAAATATTTCTTTGAACTATCATAACATAAACTTTTGGGGTAGATTTGTATAAGGGATACCCCTTATAAGTAATCACTTGAAGACTTAGAAGAGTCTAAGTTTCAAATATGGTGGATCTATCATTTATAGTTTCCGAGATAATCTTTCTAATACGACAGACAGCTGTACAGGCGGACGGACGGACGGACGTAACTAGAATGACTCTACTAAAAAGTATATTTTCTGCAATACAAAATATATTGAAAACTATAAGGTAACGGTGACAAAAAAAAAAAAAAATTAAAAAATACGCATTCCATCTTTTTTTTGTTTGTTTGTATATATCCGAAATTTGGGAGTAGTGGGCGAAAACAAATATTTTAGAGCCACCCTACTACTCAAGCATTTTTTAACAAACTTCTAATGCGAGGTATTAGTTTATATCCAAGGTCCCTTTTAATCCGTTAATATGACGATATCAGCACCGTAAAAATTAAATTTCTTGGAAATAAGTAAAATATTTCCAACCCGAATGGTGTCTCTTTCAATAGATTTTCTATTGCTAATGAACGCTGCTTCTGTTTTTTCTTCTATTTTAGTTGAAGCCGAACAAATGAAAGCCAAGTTTCGACTCTAAGTTAGCTGCTGTTGGATACAAAATCAATTCTATGTTATCTGCCAGGCCAATCATCATTGGTTGACAACGGCACAGCAATAAAATGAAGATTTATTACGACTCTAGATCCTTAAACCCTGTAGCCGATGGTTAAAAGTGTATATCAAGCATGTGATAATGAAGGAGGTTTGATAGACCCTTTAAAGTATATATATTCTTGATCAGCATTGAATGGGACTCGAAATAGCTATGTTCGTCTGAACGTCCATCTGTCCATCTGTCTGTCATGTATGAGATAGGGCTACCATATTTAAAACTTTGACTATCTTTAAGCCCTGTTTGAAGGGGGTAGCCTCCAACTGCAAAAATCAATATTTTCTTGATTTACTGATGCACACGCATTTTCATTCAGCTTGAATCACTGAAATCAACTCACATTCCAGCAAGCATCATTTCGATCATTTTGAACGTTTGATGCAATCGTTTTCATTCAACTCATCTCACTGAACAAAACTTTAAGTTGAAAAAAAAATCAGCTCATGCTAACGAACGCGTAATGCAATAAAATTTGAGTGAATCATGCTCGTAGCAAACGATCGGCGTGTGGCGCCAGTTTCACACACACAACAATGCCTATGTGAGTTTTTTGCATTTTTTGTCATCTTTTATTATTCTTACTCATCAGTTGTGCAAAAGCAGCGCAGTAGCAGTGCTGCTAACCTCGCACATGAATAAAATCATACGAGTTGATTTTTTGTGAGTTGAACTTTATTCTCGATCAAAGCAATCATCGTTGAGTAGAATGAACGGTCGGCCGAACTCAGCGCTTTGAACGCGAGTGAAGTGAAAAAAAAACGAGCCCTTGAGAGTGATTTTAAATCAGCAGTGAGTTTATGAGCATATGCAAGTTCGATCGACTGATCCGAGCAGCTCGTTTATTCGGCTATTGAGCTCGTATGAATGTTTTTCAATCATCCGAAGCTGTTCTCAGCGGTAGACCAATAAATTTAAAGCAGTAAATATAAAACAAATTTATCTCTCTCTGTGCAGCATATCTCGTAGTCGAGCTAACGCTTTGTTGTATTTTAATTTAAAAACCAAAACGTACAACAAATTCACTTAAAATAGTCTTTTTAAAAGTACAATAAATTATTTTATGAGCTAACAAAAATATCACTTAATTTTTATTTTTATAAATAAACATGCTCATAAAGTGCTTAATGCATAAAAGCGCTATAAAAAATAAAATATTTTATACGAAAAAACAAAGAGAACAACAAATGAAACTTTTCATATAATTGTTTTAACTTATTTTTCATTTATTGTATACAGCTGACAACTGTCACAGCATCAAATTGCAATAAATGTTACAATTTTTAATGGCTTCGACTATATAAACTGTAGATACATAAAAAAAAAAAACACTGACAGATATATGAACAGGCACAGATACAGATACACAGATACAAAAGATAGAAGCAGTAAGCAAGTAAGCACATACATAAATAAGTAAGTTCGACAATATATTTTGCAATTTCAACAAATAAAACAAAACAAACAAAAAAAAAAAAAAAAAAGAATAAAAAGAATTTTCTACCAAACAGTTGTCAAAATCCAACTGCGCGTTATCTATGCCACAAAATAGACAGCACCACAGGCGAGGCATAGAACCAGAAAACCAAGTGTAAGAAAAAAAAAGATACATTTTTTTTTTATTTGTAGAACGAAAAGATAGGCGCCACCGCTGTGACAATTTGTCGTTTGAACAACTTTTCGAAACAATAATTTTTATTTTGTTTTTTTCTTTTTTTTTTTTTAGGTTTTCAACAATTTGGTTTGCTTTTTTTTTTTTTTTTTTTGTCTGTTTCAAATTAAATGCGTGAACTGATAAACTCAGTCATTTTCACTCAGAGCGGTTGGCAATTTATATTTGAAGCTGTCGAAATCAACAAAAGCAACAACAAGTTTATGCTTTGTTAGCGATGTGTGCGTATCTTTTTTTTTTTTTTAAGTGTTTGTATGTGTGTGTGTGTATGTTTGGCAGCCACCCGAATAAAATTTACCTTTGGGCTTTTAAGTTTTTGACGCGCGTTTATAGACTTATATAGACAGCCGGAAAGACAGACAGACAGATACCAATTTTGCATAGAATGCTGTCGATAATGCGTATACTGAAACTTTTGCTTAAAAATTTATTAAGGCAGGTAAAAAAAAAAGTTTAACAAACTTTTTCTGCCCTCAATAAACATACACAAACAAAAATACCCACACACACACATACACACACACGATACGATAAATGCAAACGTCTCTATTTCCGCTTTCCGCTTTTGGCTTTTGCCTATTGTGTTGTAAGCAGCGCCAACCGCCATTCAAGAAGTTTTGTGCAACAGCAACAGCAGCTACGGTTTCCTGTGTATGAATTTTCTTATTTATTCATATTTTTTTTTAACTTTGCCGTAAAGTATGTTTTATAACTTTTTGATTGTCTTTGCCGAAAATTTGTGCAAAATTGTTCAAGAGTCATGAAAAGTGCTTTTACTTCTGGCGTTGTTTCTTATGTGTGTGTAATTCTTTGAAGCAAAATGCACGTGTCTCATCTGTTATTTTTACTCGGTGTATATGTATGTGTGTGTGATGAAGCGTAAATGGCTGCCGTTTAACATGCTCCACCATTCCACACACAGCCTGCAGCTAACAACGTAATCGGCTATGCTACCTGTCCTGCTTGTATATGGAAAATATTGAAGAAAAAACAAAGTATTTTTAATCTGATTTTTTGTCAGTCAAGTAACTCCAACTCCGTAAAAGACAACAACAAAATCACCTAAAACAAACTTCTTCAGGTTGCTTTGGTAAACTTTTTTAAACTGTGATAAGCGCATTTTGGCAACAATTTATAGACAGGTTTTTTCCTTTTTTTTTTTTTTTTTATTATTTATGGCATTCAAGATATATTGACTGTTTCTGCTGAATAAGATAATAAATAAAATTGAAAATAATTTTCAAGCTAATTTTCAAGTGTTTTGGCGCATAGATTTTGAAATTATTTGCCTAAAATTATGTTTAGTGGGGTGAGAGGGGGTGGAGTAAAGCAATTTTCATATTGTTTTTATAAGCTAGTGAAACTACTTATAAAGTGGAACGCACTAATTTGTATACTTAAGTATTTGTACAATCCAAATAATCCCATAAAAGCACTATGGGATCGTAAATCGAAAATTTATTAGATTTCGGTTTTGATACAAAAATCCATAAATTGTTTATTTACTATTCAAATCGGCTTGATTTTGACGATGTTTTCATGGCGCTCCACAGCTAATCGATTCCAATCGCATAAAAATTTGTCACTTTTATGTTTAAGAGTATTCATCTGTTTTAGTTTGTATGATAAATACTTCAGTTAGTCGGAAAATTTCCACATTTATTTCTAAAAAAAATCACTTAAAGAACTCATTTACCCGGAAAAACAACTTTAAAGCAAAATTGAAAACTTAAATCCAATACTCTTTCTAGATAAACCTAAGTAAAGCAAGGAAAATAGTTAACTTCGGTAGAACCGAAGCTCAAATACCCGCCACACAAAACTTTACTTAGTTCTTGTATGATCTTCAGTGACGTAGATTATATTCCTCAAAGGGGTTGTTTGGGAAAAACTCAAGTTGGGGCTCAAATTAAAAGCATATATGTAAAATTTGTAGGTTTAAATGAAGATATAACAATAATTTTCTTGAAAAAATAAAAAAAAATGATCAGATCCTTGTCATATACATAGGTAGTATATACATAGGATGACAGAAGAAGTGATTTTACCCAGATTGGAGTGAATATATTCAAAAATAAGAATTATTTTCATAGAGGAACACGAAAATGGGCGGTATATTTGTATGGGGACTATACCTAGAAATGGGCGTGGCATCTAAGTTTTGGTATTGGATGAGATAAAAAGTGATTTTAACCAATTTGACAAACAGACAGACGAACAGACAGACGGACAGACGGACGGAAAGACAGACGCACATACAGACGGACATGAAGGATTCGTCTCATCGAGCTGATCAAGAATATATATACTTTATGGGAACTATGACGTCTCCTTTAATGCGTTACAAACTGTGTGGCGGCTATAAAAAGGAAAAACGTTAACTTCTGTGGAACCGAAGCTTAAAAACCTGCCGCATTTGGGTTTAGTTTATTTTTGATCATCAGTGGCTTTGGTAAAATTTGGAGAAGGGATGGCTTTGAATATATAGTCCGATACATCCAAAGTTCAGACACAATAAAGAAAATGGGGTTGACTTTGTATTGGCGCTACATGTTAAAGTGGGCTGATCCTTATAATATCTGTAGAGTATATATAGGATGTCTTTAGAAGTGTTTTTACTCCATTTTACCCCAGACAGACAGACGGACATGGCTAGATCGACATGTCTGATCAAGGATATATATACATTATAGGGTCTACGATGCCTCCTTTAATGCGTTTCAAAATTTCCGACAAACTGAATAAACCTCTTTCGTTATATTCTCTTTTTATACCCCCCCACATAGTGTGAAGGGTATATTCAGTTTGTGGGAATTTGAACAAGAGGACGTCGTAGACCCATAAATATATATATTCTTGATCAGCTCGACAGAGAATCGATCTAGCCATGTCCGTCTGTCTGTCCTCTGTCCGTCTGTATATTTCTAGGCATCTTTTTTCGTTGAAGATATAAAGATATTAAGCTGAAATTTGGAACTTAAGCTTTTCTCGGCAACGACTATGTTAAGTTCGAGAATGAGATTGCCACGCCCATTTTTAGGTGTAGCCCCCCATACAAACTTACCGTTTTTCTCAGATTTTTTGTAAAAAAATACTAATTATTTATGAATGTATTCGCTCCCAATTGGGTAAAAACATTTAATTTGTCATCCAGTGTCAAAACCAAGATGCCACGCCCATTTTAAGGTATAGTCCCCATATAAAGTTACCGCCCATTTTTGAATTTTTGAATGAAAATGGTTATTATAGTCAAACCAAATTTAGGAATTTCTTAACTCCGAAGTACCTAAAAACATCTAATATCATCCAATATCAAAAGCAAGGTGCCACGCCCCATTTTTAGCTAAAATGGTTATTTTTAGTAATGTATTGACTCCAAATTGGGTAAAAACTTTTAATATCATCAATATCAAACCAATGTGCCACTTCCATTTTTTGGCATAGGCCCTATACAAAGTGAGTTGTATCAGATCGTTGACCCCCGTCCTATCACATCTCGAAGTTCTATGAGAAAGCCACTGATGATAACACATTAACAATTTAACAATTCGTGTGAAGGGTATATAAGCTTCGGTTCCACCGAAGTTAACGTTTTTCCTTGTTATATTTGTATTTTAAAGTTCCTCATCATTTTCATCATGAGTCTGCATCTCAATTGGCTTTTGCATGCTACGTTTGAAAAAAGATGGTTCAGAAACACTATCATAATATCAACTATTAAGTTCTTCCTTTTAAAAATTATTTCCAATTGCAGGGCTTAGATACTCAGCTGCATCATGCCCCACATCTGTTTCTTATTTTATTTATTTCTTTGACATTTACGTCACTGAATGTTTTTAAAACAATAATTAAATAAAGCTTGAGTAAAACTTAATTCTTATCATTCAAATCTCAACAATTTCAATTCAAATCCCAGCTCACAGATACACACACACATAACAAAACTCATTTATAAAAAGGATACAAAAAGAAAAAAAAAATAGAGTAAAAAAAAGTACAAAAAAAAAACAAAGATTAATGTATTTATTTGTCCGAATTTCACCATCGACAGTTCCGCAACTCGTTTAAACGTTTGACCTTCGTTTGCTCCAAATGATTTTGATGCACAAACGCGCCTACGAGCAACAGAACGGATCACAATACATTCGAATCATTCATGACCTTTGTTAAAACTTTCAAAGCCGCACTCGACTAAAAAAATATATACCAATACACACACATACACATACACATACACAATAAAAAAGGACGAAAAGCATAAAATTCTATGAGTATTGCAGGATACAAATCAAAGGCAAATGAATTTTGGGATTATACTTGAATAATTAACGCTCAGTTGAACAAATCCAACTAACTAACTCACCGCACAGTTCTTCACAGTGTTCTGAATTATATTGTGAGGTTTTTGGGTAAATATTTTTAGTTTTGTACTAATAAAACTAAAACTTATGAACCACATATGAAGTAGGCATTTTTAAAAAAAATCAAAGCTTTACTAAATATTCGATGCAGTGAATTAAATATGCTCGAGGGCGGGGTTTGTTTTTTTGATTCGTGCTAAAGCAACATTTATGCAAAATAATAAATAATCTTGCTGCGTGAGTAAGTACCACAAAGGTGATCTATGTACTTTTTAACACTGAACTCTGCGTTAGTAAATCTCTTTCCTTAATTTATTTTTTGTTCTTGATTCATCGTTATTAAGGTTAAATGAGTTTAACGCATTTGAAAATTGTCAAGGTTAGACTTTCATCGTTTGTGTTTGAGGAGAGCGTTGAACTTGAAATATGGCAACTGAAACATTAAAGTTGGGCGTTTTATTTTTGTGTGCGCGTAATTGCGTAGTACTAAAAATTTTTAATGTAATTTAATAAGAGTTTATTAATTACTAGCAAGTTCCAGCGGCTGTGCTCGCGTTTTTTTTTTTGATTCTATTTAAAAAAATTGGGTTAAAACTGGAAATCCACTAAACACCTTGAACGCCAAAAACGTTTATTAACCATCTTTCAAATGAGCCCTGTTTCAAGTCTCTACGTCTATTCACTCCAAAGATATGGCTTTTCCGGTTTCAAGACCCCATTAGGCCCTAGGTCACAATTTTCTAAAAATCCCGTCTAAGTGCTCACGTTAAAAAAAAAATGTAATAAAAAAAAAAGTCGAAAAATCTATATTGGGTCCACATATGGGTGCCAGGTCCAAATTCCGGAAATCCATTGAACACCTTGAACGCCAAAAATGTTTTTTAACCATCTTTCAAATAAGCCCTGTTTCTACGCCTCTACGTCTATTCACTCCAAAGATATGGCTTTTCCGGTTTCAAGGCCCCCATTAGGCCCCAGGTCAAAATTTTCCAAAAATCCCGTCTTGTTGCTCACTTGAATTCAAAAAAAAACCAAAAAAAAAAAAAAAATAAACGTCTTTTTGGTCCATATATTTGGCTTTCCAGTTTCAAGGCCCCCATTAGGCCCCGGGTCAAAAATTGAAAATGAAACATAGCCTATGTCATTCGGGAATAGTGAAGCTTGCCAACGGTGAAAGAATTTTTTAAATCGGTCCAGTAGTTTCGGAGCCTATTCATTTCAAACAAACAAACATTTCCTCTTTATAATTTTAGTATAGATATACTTCCGAACCTTAGTTTTTACTTAACGCTTTGTCTATTTTTTTTCCTAGCTCAATCAAATAACTATAGTTTCATTAAGATCTGTGAGTATCATATGGGTAGCTTTACTTGTTAGTGAGAATATTGTTTATAGAGTAATATAGACGTGTGCTGAAAATGGATCAAATTTTTCAGTCCCAAGGAGTACCTCAATAGATCTTTTTATATGGGAGATACATGCAAATGCTTTTCTTACTTACCGAAACTCAGTCGCAATACTGGTAAAAGTTAGTTATACATAGATGTGTGCTAGAAAATGGTACCAATCGGTGCTCTCCAACAAGTACCTCCATAGATCCATAGTAAACATTTTCATTTGCAAGTTTCTTTAATTACACAGCCTCACAAGAAAAAAAGCACCGGGATCTGGCTACAAGACATACGTATTTTGATGCGCTAAATTCGAATCTACCATTAGATTTAGGTTCAGTCTAGGTTCAGTCATAACCTCAAAATGACTAAAATAACCCTTTTTAATAAAAGTATTTGGTAAAATATTTGCGGAATTCCTTGTCTCTATTCCGATGAAGAAAAGAGAACTTCGTGTTCGGCTTTAGAAGTTTCTTCTCTTAAAAAATGAAACAGTAAACTCTGCACCATCTTTTGGTAACGCTAAATCTCTAATAAAACCATTCAACTCCAACTGAGAAACTAATAAGGGAATTTTCGTTTTTGTGTAGTACGGAACGTAATCATCTTAAACGGGTTTTTCCAGTTTGTTGGTGCAGAGAATTTAAGAAACTTTCGGTTTTTGAACTTTTCCATCGATACAACATCAGTCTACAACAATTACAGATGATATGAGGAACCCAATTTGTTTCTTGATGTAGTAGTTTACGACCAAAACAATTTTCGTAGAGAGTTTCTATTTCCGTGTCTATCTTTCTTCGCAAGCATTTCATACTTGCAGCAAATGTAATCAAATAAATCTGGACTTTTATCACAATTATGTGATCTTGAAGTGACTGAAGTCTTTTTTCTTGTAGCATAAGACTCTTCATTAACCAAGTTACAAATTAATGTAGAGCTGCGGTTGCTGGATGACGACGTCGGAGGGCCCGCTTTCTCATCCTGACCAGACGCCGATACTGGGGTTCCGAATCCCCGCATCGTAAAACACTTCTTTCCTGTGCCTGTCATGACGGCATGAACGCCGTTTACCCAGGGACTCTGCCAATATGGATCCAGAGATGGCAGTAAACGCCACTAAACACATCTATGCATACCTACGGAAAGCTATGTCCTTGTTCGAAATAAGCGAAATTGTTTAAAATTCATTTATTACACGTTTCAAACAATCTTGCTCATTTTTACCAATAACAAAACTTTTTATAGACTTGCGCAAAAATGAGTTTGGTAGCGTTTCTGACATCTCTGTATGGACCTGTTGCCCACCGTCACCACGTGGAGGTGCCCTGGTTACAGACACAGGAGACAAACTGAAAAACGGAGAGATTCTAAGCCTCAAGCCAGTTTTCAATTATTTGGAATGCTTTCAACGAAACCTTGAATTTATTCTCCAAACACCCTTAAATCCTCATTCAACAAGGTTGACTTTTCAAAAACATAGTGTTTATGTTAAAACAGATTCATTTACCAGTATTGATCGTGATATTTTAACTTATGTAGAAACTTAAAGGAACATTTTAAGATTCATTTCGAACTTTTGAAGTTATAATTAAAAATTTGATTAAAGTAATACCTTTTAGATTTAATTAAAAATAGTAAACATAGAAATTTAAGAGGTATTTGAGGTTATGGCTGAATTTAGACCCGTAGAGATAAACCAGATGGTAGATTCGGATTCATCTTAATAGAATACATGAAAATATGTGGGTCTTATACTTAGATCTGTGAAATTTTTTTTTGGAGGGCTGTGACTTTACTCCACCAACTTGGACCCGCCATTTATAATTTTTTTAAATCTGGATTCAGATTCGTAATTAGCGACCCAAAAAAACCCTCAAGTACCAAGTTGCAAAAAAATCAAATCACTTTTTAAATTTTTGTTCGCCATATTGGATCCCCGACATTTTGAACTTTTAAAATATGACATCAGATTCGTAATCAGCGGCACCAAAAACCCACGAGTACCAAGTTTCAAAGAAAATTCAAACTCTCAATTTGCCTGGGGTATAAAGAGTTTATTCAAAAAGTGTTATTTTAGTGATTTTGAGATTAGGGCTGAACCTAGACGTGTAGGGCTAAATCTAATGCTAGATTCTTGTAGCCAGATCCGGGTACTTTTTTTTTTTCTTGTGGGGCTGTGTTGTTGAGAGCTTTCGCTCTGTGATTGAAGCTTTTCTTTTATTAATGGCAATAAAAACTATTTTATATATATAGTGACGTGTATTTAAGCTTCGGTTCTTATGAAGTTAAAGATTTTTCTTGTTTTCCTTTCGTTTTTTATTGAAGTTCATTTGCAAATAGATTTGACCCTAGTTTATTCCTTTCGATTATTACTTTTTATGTATCGTAAAAAAATAATGTATTGCATGAGTGTAAATTTATATTTTTTTCCCTTCGTCCTTTTTTTTTTTTGGTCAATTTATAGCTGTATAAAATTTATTACTGACCTATTTATTTTAACTGTACTTGAGATAGGTCAGGCATTTACTGCAATTTAGATGGAATTCATCTAATTTTTTCTCTCCCACTTCAGCTAAGATTTATGCGGTGATTTGTTTGTTAATATTCATTAATCGCCTTGCAACCGCCTTAAAGCTTAGATTTATGCGAAAAAAAAAATGTTTGAATTAAATAAAAAAGAAAACGCATAAGTTTATTCATTTATACTAAGCTGCGGAAATAATAATGTAAATCGTCTTTTAAATAGAAATATTATTCAAGCATAAAAAGTTATTCAGAAAATAATTTAATGCAGCAGAACAAAAAAAAGAAAGGAAAATTAAGAAAACTTTGCTACGATTTAATGCTGTAAGCCAGCCTTACAAGGACTACAATGACTTTTAATAAACCCATAAATTTGCTGAAAATGGCAAATCGATTTTGTAGCGATTTTTGCGGTTATTGTTATTAAAAAAAAAAAGAAAATGTTAAGCGCTGCCAATGACACTGAGCTGAGTGTGGCTACAAGAACTCTCGAAGCTAAAATGACCAAAAAATATTTTATACAAGAAAAGATATTTGCCAAAATCTAAAGCAAGAAGATAATAACGGGCGAAAAAAAAAAATAGAAGTATATAGTAGCTATGCTAAAGGCAAATCCTTTTTGATAAAGTGTTTTCATTCTTCGACGACAATCTTCACTTAAACATCTTGGGTTCTTCTTCTTCTTTTGCTCAATTGCTTGACTCACTCAAAGACATTCGCCTGCCATATTTAAGTGTCGCATTATGGCCATTTTGGTGTGATGCTGCTTTGCAGCGTAACAATTTTCTTAACATATTTTTTTCTTTACTTCAGCACACTCTCTACTGCCTCTTCGCAACTTGAATTATTGTTAGCCGCAACGACAAAAAAAAAAAAAAAAAAAACTCTTTACCATCGCTGTGCGTTGAAGCTTCATTTTTAGTGCGGGATTTGCAATAATTCGAAAAGATTTATGCATAAGCACCAAAAAAAAATAACCAAAAAAAAAAGTTTTTATTTTTTGGTGGCATTATTTGAGTGAAGTCGATTTAAGCTAAACGAAAAATGTATCTTTTAGTTTCGTTTGTAATTATTTGCTGACACATTTTGAATAGTTTTCCAAGTCATTTTTCAAAACGTTGCCAAGAAAATGAAATTGAAATAAAATAAAGTCTTATTTATGCAAATCGTCTTCATGCTTGTCTTGACTGACATTTCAGTTGGTTTTTTTTATTTTTAAATGCTTTCATAAATAAATGAGTTGTATAAACGCTTCAAGTTTACAATTTTTTCTTTCTAGTTTAGCGCATTTTCATTTTGTGAACAATTTTAATATGTAATTATATGAATTTTCTTGCACTCTTAACATGATTCAAACTTGGCAATTCAATTTTCTTCTCTGAAATCAAAATACCCGTTACACAAAGTGTAAACGTGTATATTCAGTTTGTCCGAAAGTTTGCAACGCATTGAAGGAGACATCGGAGACCCCATAAAGTATATATATTATTGATCAGCTCGATGGGGCGAATCGATTTAGCCATGTCCGTCTGTCTGTTGCAATGCGTTTTTCTCGGAAAGTTTTAAAGATATTGACCTGAAACCTTAAACTTAAGCTTTTTGTGTTCCTAGGCAGTTTGTATGTCAGAACCAAGGTGGCACGCCCATTTTTAGATATTGCCCCCATATAAACTTACCACTTTTTTCTGATTTATTATATGAAAGCATTTTATTATTTATAAATGTATTTATAACAAATTGAGTAAAACACTTCTAATGCCATCCAATATCAAAAGAAAAGTGCCACGCCCATTTTTAGATATAGTTCCCATACAAACTTACCGTTTTTTTTTTTGTATGAAAGCAGTTTTTATTTATGAATGTATTTACTTCGAATTGATTAAAAACACTTGCTATGTCATCTAATAGAACCAAGATGCCACGCCCTTTTCTGGGTATAATCCCTATACAAATCTACCGCCCATTTTGAGTTTTTGTATGAAAATAGTTCATATTTATGAAGATATTATCTCCAATCTGGGTAAAATCACTCCTACTGTCATCCTTTAAATGTACTACGAAAAAGTTGGTTCAAACTTACCGTCCATTTTTTTTTTTTATTCAAGAAATTTTTATTTATTCATGAAAATTATTAAAACTAAAATTGTTTCCCAAAATAATACTTTTAATGTGAGCCCCAACTTGAGTTTTCCCGACCCAACCCATTTTGCGGAATATAATCTACATCACTGATGATCATACATGAACTAAAATAAGAAAAAATATCAATCCTCAAAAACCCCAAATTTCAAAATACCTACTCCCAAAATCCCTTGTCAGGAATATATACATAAATTTTTTTCCCCAAATTAACGCAGGACGGAAAATTAACAATTTGACAGCTGAAAATCTTAGGTTAAGCAGAAATGAAGCGTTAGAAGATAGAACACAATAGATTTTTAATAGGGTTGTCAGCACTGTATTGCAAATCTTGCGTTATTTCTGGGACTTGTGTTAATTCTGGGACACCCTTTATGTCGGGGAAATTTTTAAATTAAGTTGAATTTTGATTGAACTGAAGAGAAACAAGGAAAACGATTACTTCTAAAATACCCCACATAGTGGTTTAGTTTATTTATGATCATCAAATGCTTAGGTAAAATTTTTAAAAGTAATGGATTGGAGTCAATAGTCCTTTACAACCAAAGTTTAAACTCTAAAATAGGGTCAAAATTTAACCTAGGGACAGAATAATAAACACTTAGAAAATGAATGCTAACTTTGAGTTGGGGCTTTTTTTTTTGGACTGATCTATATAATCTCAGTAGAGTATACATATAATGACATTAGTAATGTTTTTACCCATTTAGAGTGAAAACGTTCAGAAAAAATTAATATTTTCATACCCCAAAATCGAAAAACCGCTCAAGTTTGTATGGGGCTATAGCTAAAAATTGGCACTTGAACTGCTTAGAACTGAGAAATTTCCCGGCAGGCAGACAGACGAACAGACGGACATGGCTACATCGGGCTTCCCTTGAATCGGCTCGCCGTGTTTACTTAAGGGTCTGATTCCCTTTACGCTCCCTATAAAAAAAAAAAAAAAAAAAAATGAAAATTGTTGAAATTTTTTTGAATGTAGCATAGCGCATTACTTAAAAATGTACGAAACAGATTATTGAGACGAAGTGGAGAAAATATGTTTGAAAAAATATGCGCTGGGAAAAGAAAGTTGATGTCACAGAAATATTTGAACCCGAGCAACGCCGGATATTTTGGCTAGTTTAGTATAAATCATTTTATGTCCAGGTGCATCTGGCAAAATTGTTTCACAAGATCCTTTTGGTTAGTTTGAAATTTCTTCTAAAATTCAATGAAGTTGTGAATATAATTTACAATTAGTTTAAACAAAAGTATGTCGGAAAATTTCGGTTTTTTTTTCAAATATAATAATCCAAAGCAAAACTGTAAGTTTTTGGCTTTTGTATTACGCATGGAAAAGTCAAATACTTATGCTAGCTTTTCTCCCTCTAATAAGTTTTTTCTAAATGAAATTTTTATATATTTTGTATCCAAATGAAATTTTTGAGAAGAAAAAAAAAAGCAATCAATATTAATTAAAAATTTTAATTAAACTTCACCACCTTCAATCCTTTTAAAATACTCATTTAAACTTATGAGCTCCACGAGCAATAAATAATTAAACGAAATTCCCAGCAAAAATATCGATGTTATACAGCGTCCTTTATTTTATGTCATTTTTAAAAGTGCCAAAAAAAAAACCATTCAAGTCATTAATTTCAAATCTTTAGAAAAGTTTAAGACACTCGGTACGATATTAAAATAAAAATAGAACTAATTAAAATTTTATTACCTTTCTAAAAAATTTTTATCATCTCGAGAAAAGTTTTTTTGTAAAATTTAAAGCTTTATGTTAGTATTTTTTTTTTTTTATTTTTATAAAATGGGTAACATTTTTAAATAGCTGTAGCAATTTTCTCAATAAACCTTTTAAAAAAGAATGTTGCGCATTTGTTTCTTTTTTATGGAGAACTGCTGTTACTGTTGCTACTATACAATGGCATAAAAAAAAGATTTCGGCAGTAGCAGCAGTAAAAATTAATTAAGAAAGCAGAAATCACAACTGGGAGCGACTTACAGACACAAACACTTAGACGACAAATAGACAGACAGACAGACACAGAGACACACAGACAGAAAAAACGCATAAAAAAAAAAAAAAAAAAAAGAAAATACAAAAATCATGTCTAGGCACTAAAAAGTTTATTAAACCACAAAAAAAAAAAAAATAAAGGGAAGGACAACCTGAGATAAAAACAAAGAAATACGTTAGCTTCGATTGGAACCGAAGCTGAAATACCACGTTACACAACACTTTTAATAGTTTACATATTCACTAGGTGCTTATATTAAATTTCATTAATTTGGTCAATTATGGGGCTTTTGATTGTCCCCTTTGTGTTCCTTGGTTTATTGAATTGATTTACAATTGAATTCAATCAGAAATATTTAATAAAACCCTTAAATGGGCCGTTGGTTTGTATGAGGGCTAAACCTAAAAATGGACGTGGTCCCTTGGTTTTGATATTGGATGACATAGAAAGTATTTATACAAAATTTTGAGTTAATACATTAATAAATAATTCCATATTTCATATAAAACTTCGAAAATGGGCAGTAAGTTTATATGGGGCTATATACCTAAAAATAAGGCTTGGCACCTTAATTCTAACATGAAATTGACTAGGACAAAGAAAAAGGGTTGAGTTTAAAATTTCAGGTCAATATCCTTAAAAACATTCTGACGAAACTCATCACAACAGATGGACGGACTGACAGACAGACAGATGGACATGGCTAGATAGAATATATATACTTAACTTATATACCTTAAACTTTTTATACCCGCCACACATAGTGTGGAGGAATTATCATTTGACAGAAAGTTTGTAACGCATTAAAGGAGACGTCGTAGACCTATAAAGTATATATTCTTAATAGCCCGGTCAGCACGACGAGACGAGTCGATCTAGCCATGTCGTCTGTCTGTCCGTCTGTCCGTCCGTCTGTCCGTCTGTCTGTATTTATGCGATTCATTCGCTCAGTTTCAGATATTGACCTGAAAACTCGGAACTTAAGCTTTCTCCAGTCCTAAGCGGTTCAAGAATGTTTAAATCTATGATTAGCACGCCCATTTTAAGGTATAGCCCTTTCAAAACTTACCGCATTTTTTTCTAATTTTTGCATGAAAATAGCTGTTATTTATGAATGTGAGTTACTCGAAAGTTGGAAAAAATACTTCTAATGTCATCAATATCAAATCTGCCACGCCCATTTGTAGATATAGCCCCCATACAAACTTACCGCCCATTCTCGAATTTTTGTATTCAAATAGGATTTATTTTTGAAACTATTCACTCAAATTTGGGTAAAAACACTTTCTAATGACATCCAATATGAAAACCAAGGTGCCACGCCCATTTTTAAGATAAAGCCCCATACAAACTTAACGCCCATTTTGAAATTTTTGTATTAAAAAAGGGTATTATTTATGAAACTATTCACTCAAATTTCAGGGTAAAAAAAACTTCCTAATGACATCAGTATCAAAACCAGGTGCCACGCCCATTTTTAGCTATAGCACCCATACAAACTTTTTTGCTATTATTTTCAAACATTTATATGAAAAAGTAATTATTTCCAAATATATATTTATAAATGTACATATATAAGCCACTTATGATCACACATAAACTATTCAAGAATCGTGTGACGGGTATTTAAGCTTCGGTTCCACCGAAGTTAACGTTTTTCCTTGCTTATACTAAATTTGAGTTACTAGAATAAGAGACAAAAGGGTACATGCAAAAACCAAAAGTTTTGTGTAACTTTTTATGGGGGCGACCCCTTAAAATGGGGCTAGGAAAACCCGTTTGTAAGAGATCACTTGGCGTTTAAGTTCCAAATAAAGTGACCCTATCTCCTAATAGGGTCCCAGATAATCACTTTCATGCGGCAGACATACGGACAACGGAACGCGGGCGGACGGACAGACGGACATAGCTGAGATCGAATCTCCCATCACAGCTGGTACAGGGTACAAAAAAAAAAAAATTAAAAATTCAAGATAATAAAAAAACCAAGGAAAGTTAAGTTCGGGTGAAACAAAGTTTTGATACCCGTCCCTTTAAACTTGAGTTGATTTTTATTAAGGAATATTAAATTTGTTCATATAGTTACCTGATCCGTACCAAATCTTTACTGTACTCATGGATAAACTTTTTCATATAAGAACTAGCGGATGCCCGGCGTGTGCTACTACATTGCACGGGCGTTTCGGCTGATCTCTCAGCTTTTGTTTTTTCATTTCACATCTGTTGTGTTTGTGCGATATCAGTTCTTTTGATGGCATTTTTACAATTGGTTTTTTGTTTTGTTTGTAAAAACATATAAAAATATACCACCATTTGATCTTGCCCCTAATGTATTGAAGGAAAGCTGCAATCAGCTGTTTTTATTTTTGTTTTTGTTTATGTTAAAAATGCAAAACATTTTTGTACGGGAATATTAGAAAATCGACCGCTTAAAAAGAACTAAATATGTATTAGGCATTGTTTTAGTGGAATTTCAATTTACTTGCATTATTTATTTTCAAATGTAACCAGCTTGGCGCTTATTGGTTGGACGGTTTCAACGTAAAGAGCGGACATAGAAACATTTTTCTATTTTATTTATTCCGAGTTTGGGTTGTATGGGGGCTATGATCTATAGTGACCCGTCCGTCTAGGATGTACCCTTACCAAACATTCTGACAAACTGAATATACCTGTTTTCACACTTCGCGTGACTGGAATAAAAAAAAAAAACCAAATATAAAAAATTCAAAACAAATTTCAAGATGAGACAAAAAGCTGACAGCAAAATGAATTAAAAAAGAAATGAGAGCGGGAAAAAAAAGGCAATGTATAGTAAAAAGAAGAAAAAAATGTTAAAACAAACTACAAATGGAAAATTAAACAGTGACGAAAATGTCAAAATGTGTGAAAACAAACAATCAAAACAAAAAAAAAACACAACACAAAAACTATTGACTTGGTCGACTTTATAATACGCTGCATATGTATTAAGAACTACTTATTTTTCAAAAATAATAATTATATAACTCGAAATTTCAGACATATTTAAGCGAAATTCATTATTAACTTGATTTTATCACAGATAATATTTGGTGGCATAGAACGGATAGACTGAATAATAAACGTTTATTAAAAATATACCCTGCCGAAAAGTATGCAACAAACAGTAACTTATACAGATACAAGGGCTATGAACAAAAAGAAAAAAAAAAAAAGGATAGGTTTTAAATATAAAACTAGCGAGCGAGCGGAACGAACGAACAAATGAACCAAGTACTTACTATGTATAAACCATATAAAAATCTGCGTTTCTGTGCCTTGATTTTAACGCTACAGCATAAAAGTAAACTCAACATTTTTATTATGCAAAGGGGACGTAAATGAAAAGCAAATGTTTTGTTTTAACTTTAGTGCTACAGGAAAAACAAGACCCTACCAAACAAAAAAAAAAAAAAAAAAAAAAACAAAATAGAATAAAATAAAGAGGATAAAACAAAAGCTTAAATAAGGAAGCGGAAAAAAAAGAAGCACTGACACATTTCGGTAAACAAAACGGACAACTGACTGACTGACTGCCTGCCTGGCTGAGTAAGTTGAGTTGAGTTGAGTAAGTGAACGAACTAGAACACAAATTTCATATAAAGCGGCTTGTTTTGATTGTATCTGAGAAGTAAATGAGTGTTGCCATAGTCCGTCACAATGCTATGCCACATTGTTTGTCTTTTTTGCTAGTGCGAATATATAAATTTTGCTTTGTTTGTATGTGTGTGTGTGCAAGCATGCGTGCACGCTCAAAAGTAGGCAATAAAACACAAAACACGAAACAAACAAAATATAAATCTGACAGCTACTAAGGCACAACCAAACACATAAAATTTAGTTCGGCTGCGACAACTATGTTCGGAGCACATTCAGTTGCAAAGGTACTCAAGCAACCTCGCCCTTTTGCTTGCTTGCCTTATCGCTTCATCTTAAATATATTTCAACGCGTTCCACATTCTCAGACATAAGAAACAAATGTGTGCTTTATGTTTGTGTGATTATTACCAAATTAAGTAGAAACTTGCAAAGTTGCGTGAAAAATTATGCTCGATTTTAAATAAATCAGAGAATATGTATACGCCATGTACGACAAATATGTATGTGTGTAATTCGTAGACATAGAGTGCGTCTGGGTGTGTGTGTGTCCTGTGCAGTTGCGTGGAAAGAATTTTATGTTTTTATTTTTCTTATTAAAATGAATGGATTTTGTTTGTGTGGCTAGTATACATGCAAATCTTGGTATGTATTTAAGTTTGTATATGAAATATCTAACATATAAGAATTTCATATACGATGTACGTTTGTAGTACGATTTGGGTCCCTATTGCCGCGTAGGTAGATCATCTGTGGTAGGTCTCTTGTGTCGCCTTCTGCATGTGTTGATAGCGAAGAGCCGAAGCCAATGGGTTAATGTGATCACGTAGACGATCGTTGTATCTGGAGCAGTGACGATTTATTTCATCAGAGACTGATGGCACATCTAAGTCGTTGCTAATGACCGTGTTATATGAATAAACCACGGTGCATTACAGATACATCGTAGAGTCTTATTTTTGCATT
This sequence comes from Leucophenga varia, assembly GCA_018903435.1. Taxonomy (NCBI): domain Eukaryota; kingdom Metazoa; phylum Arthropoda; class Insecta; order Diptera; family Drosophilidae; genus Leucophenga; species Leucophenga varia. The sequence continues at coordinate 151,712 of JAEIFJ010000677.1, forward strand.
CATTGTACACGCTCAATATGGATTTTCGAGGCAGTGTCCCACAGTACACAATTAACAGTTTGGCCACGTTGGAAATAACTTCAAGCTCTACAAAAATAGTAAATAGAAAAGTAAAGCTAAAAAAAAACATATTGAAAAAATAACAAAAATACGGCGTATATTTTAATTATTTTTCAAAATAATGTTTAAACTTATTGTGAATTATATTCATAATTTCATTGAACCCAAAAAGAGATTTGAAACCAAAAGAAAAATAGATTCTCTGTGACACCTCTATTTGTAATATTGCTCACTGTGACGAGTTGATTTAGTCTTATTTTTTAATCATTTTAAATTCAAATTCAAAGTGAAGAGTAAAAAAAGTTTTATACAAAATTAACCTTTTTATACCATCGGGGTACTTTTCGATCAAAAGTTCCGTGCCATCGCAACATAATGAATCAAACTAATCGAAATGCCCGGTCTTACTTGGGTGTCGCAAATAGTTTTTTTTCAATATGTGACTCCAAACAGCTTTCCCAATGCCCAATTTTTTCAATCAATCATACGTATTCTGAGCCTTAATATCCAGTTTCAGTATAATTTAACACCCAGGGGCATATAAGGTTTGTGCAAATGTGTTTAACAGGCAGAAGGAGACATGATAGAACCTTTAATGTATATAAACAAATGATCAGCATTGAAAGTAGAGTCAATCTAGCTATGTCTGTCTGTCCGTCTGTTTGCTGTCTGTCGTATGAAAACGCTTATCACGCAGACTATAAGAGATAGAGCCAATATATTTAAACCTTAGACTCTCCTGAGCCCTTAAGGAGTTACGTACAAACGGTTTTGCTCTAGCCCCCTTTGAAGGGGTAGCTACCATACAAATCTACTCCAATATTTACGATTTTTGCTTAAAAGCTTCTTTTGCTTCTTATTAGGTGCTCTCAATTTAATTTAAATATAAATTACGCCCTTGATAGTCCCAATGATATATGGGTAGGTATAAAAATTTTTTAAGTATAATCCCATACAAATTTACACTATCTTTTTTGGAGTTTTTGTATAAAAAAACGTTAGCTTAGGTAGAACAGAAGCACAAATACCCACCACACGAAACTAATTTTAATTCATTTATGATCATCAGTGGCGTAGGTTATATTCCGAAAAAGGGTTTGGTGCGTACAACTTATCTTGAGCTCAAATACACCCTCAAAGGGTGTTTTTAATCCTTAAATTTTAACCTTTGCTGATATAAAAAAAATACGTCTCTATTTTTTTTACTAGCTCAGTCAAATAATATTGGTACAGATAAATTCAGATGGGAATGAAGTTCCAATGGCATTCATGTCAAAAAAAAATTTTACAAAGCCCAAAGTAACAACTCTGTGACGGAGAAGGAAACTTTGAATTACTAAGCCACTAGTATTAAAGGTTTTGCATATTGCTCGTAATAGTTCTCTCTCAGCCCCCTCTGGCATTTATAAGACGCTTGAAGATTCGTAGATACTATTATTGGCCCAAATTAGTGCATGATGTGCGTGATTATATTAACTCGTGTGAAATTTGTAAATACACAAGCATCCAAACTATGTATTAAGGCCACCAGTGGGTTCAAACAGTTAGTCCTTACGTTTCTTTCAGAAAATATTAGGGGTCTTTTTTGGGCTCCAAGATCCAAATCCGGAAATATTAAAATTTTTATTGTACTGGATCACTTTTTCAAATGTGACTGGCTTTCAGTAATGTTGATGTTTTGTGATTTTACGCAACTGCACATAAATGTACAAATATGTTTTACATCAATTTATTTCTGCAGCTCAGTGCACATTTTAAATAGCTGCAGACTTTATTTTTACCAAAAAAATGTTGCTATTGTTGTTAATGAGTTTGCTGATTATGCGTCTTTGTTTTTAATGCTTTTGAGTTAATTCACATGAAGCTATTTATTTATTTAATAAATAAACAAATGTGAAGCTCATACATAAATTCGGCTTATGTATGTGTATGGCAGGCAGTCTGCTTTGAATATTTCAAGCGTTAAATTAAATAAAAAATTATTAATGAGCTACGTTTAATTATATGTGTGTGTGTGTGTATATGTAACGCTGCGCAACTTGGCGTGTAAGCTGCGCGTATACGTAATATAATACGTTTGCCTTAAAAGTATGCTATATATTTTTTGTTTGTGTTTATTTTTTTATCGTAAACGCTTTAATTATTTGTAAAGTAAAGTTAAGCAGCTTCTAATTAAAATACAATTAAAACCGAAAAAAAAGATATTTCATGTTTGTATAAATGAAAAAAAAAATGTCATTGAACTGTGCCGCTGCCTATTTATTTATTCATTAAAAGCGTTTTAAAGTTGCTCATTCTGTGGCAAACAATTTTTTTTTCATTTTCGTTTTGCTTGTTATTAACGCATTTAAAATTCGAAATGCTTTATAAAACTTTCATTATAAGCACAACTGTAAGAAATGAATAACCAAGCTACTTCAAATAGCAATGAGCGTGTGCGTGTGTGCGTTAGATACTTAAGCTTGTGGCAGCTGCTGACAATCGAAAATTTGCCTATCTAAGTACAAAATAATAAAATCCAGTGAAGCCAAACCAAACCAAAATCTCAATTTCTCAATAATTGTCTTTACGAAAAACTCTATGCAACCGTTTTGAGTTGAGTTAAGTTAAGTTGCCTTAAGCTGTACTGTGCTGTGCTACTGTGCTGCTTTGTTACTTAAGCTCTCTGCCAAAGCATAAAGTCAAATATTCGACATTCGTCGCATCGTTTACTGCTGCTGCCACATGCGCTCACTCAAGTACACACAATCCTTAAGGAATTACCAGCCAAAATAATAGCTAGATGAAGCCAAAGTCAACGAGCCCCAAATTGCGATACTTAGTAATAATAGGATTTGTGTAGGCAGGCAGGCAATAGCGTCAAAGACGTAATTGTCGTCGTCATTGTTGAAGAAAATTATTTAAGCGCAAATTTCAAAAAAGTACGAAGAAATAAAAGACAAAATTTGCTGCTATTTTATTTTTTTTTAGTTTTTTATTTAATATTTATTTTTTTGTTTGCTTAGAAGCAACTTAAAGCATCTGCTGCTGCTTAAATAGCTTTGTGCCTTTGCTTATTTGACTCTTTAGCACCTGAATTTAAGTAGACAAGCAAATTAACATGAAAACAGTTGAAACTTGCAACATTGGCGAACGTGTTTGGCATACCAAATAAAATCTTTCCTTTTGAGCTTTTGCAGCAATGGAAGCAATTGAAGCTTGAAAAAAAAGAGTTCATTTCAATTTGAAGCACTAAACTTAACGAAAGTGTATTTCGAAAAGAGTAGTGTTTATATGAAATTTTGAAAGTAAACGAAGTTTTTATGCACTTCAAGTATAAGAATTGATTAAAAATATGGACTCACCGATTCGAATGAATCAAGGGATTACTTTTGAAAATATGGAAAAAATATTATATCGTAAATTTATCTAATATTTCCGAAACAACTCAACCGATTTCAATGAAATTTTGTGGATGTGTATTTTATGGTCCAACTTAAAAGATGGGATGTATGTAGTTTAAGAAAAATGGGCGGTGAGCGGCTGGTATATGTATATGACTCGAGCAAGGGCGGCTAATTCAGCTAGTTTTTATATATAAAACTTAAGATTCTTGACATAATAAATATTGCGATTTATTTAACATCCTTGGACATAAAGTAAAACAAATTTATAATTTGCATGGGCGCAATTGGGAAAATTGAGTGAGAAAGACTATACAAATGGTTCAATTTATGAATGCATTTATGAAGCCAGTTTAAAAAAAAATATTGAAAATTATTACGGGAATGTTTTGGTGTTGTAGTAGTACCTTACATTAAGAACATTTGTTCTGTGCATTAAGACCAATCGTTAATAGAACAATCGTTACATGTCAAGAATAATAAGAACATTTATTTTTCAACATTAAAAATATTTGTTTTTGAATCGAGAGCAATCGTTCTTTTTAAAAAAAAATTAGTTCTTTATATTAAGAATAATCATTCTTAACATCAAAACGATCATCCTTTATATCAAAAACAACCGATCTTTGTATGATGAACAATCGTTTTGTACATCAAGAAAAGTCGTTCTTTATATCAAGAACAATCATTCTATTTAATATAAACAATCTTTCTTTATATCAAGAGAAATCGTTTTTTACATCAAGGAAGAATCGGTCTTTATATCAAGAGTAATTGTTCTTTAGTGTTGGTCCACGGGGTGAGTTCCATTAAGCCGCCTAGTATGTTCGCTGTTGTCAAGCAAGTTTATAGCCGACTGATTATTATATTGCTCCAGTCTGGAGATGTAGCGGGTTTCGAATTTACGAATTTCATTTCGCATAGACGGTACGTCTAGGTCTCTGTGGATGGCAGAGCTCTTGACGAAGGTTGGCGCAACTATGATTCTGCGGAGCAGCTTGCTCTGGAATCGCTGCAGGATTTCGATGTTAGACTCAGTTACCGTCCCCCAGATGTGGATGCCATAGGTCCAAGTGGGCCTAAGCAGCGCTTTGTAGAGCAATACTTTGTTGCAGTTCAATTTAGCTAACTTTAGGTTAAGCTGCTTCCGTTTGGCATCAAGGTGAGCCTGCCAGTTTGTGACGTCTGTCCCAGCATGAGGCCCAGGTACCTCTCCTTGGTATATAGGAAATAAAAATTTTTCACGTTTTTAGAAAATAGAAAAATGTTGGCTTTTTTTTTTTTTAACTCAAAGCCTGGGCCTTGGTTCAACCAAAACTTCAAAAGATAATTTTTGCCTCAAATACATCCCATTTCAAAACAATAATGTTAGTCTTTTTGGAACACTTGGCCAAAAACTTGACCAATATGACGGCTGCTCGGTGACAAAACTCAAACTGGAAAACGTTGAATGCTTGTTTCAGTATCAACTTTTACAAAATCATCACAAAAATATGTAAATCATTGAGCCAATTAGATAGTTACTAAGTATCTCAGTCAGTGGAGATAACAATTGAACCGATTCCGAAATAGCAACATTCTTTACATTGGCAACTGGTGGCAAGCGATAAAAGATACAACACATTTATTTTTGAAAAATTTTAGCTAAATAAATTCGTAAGTAAGTAAAATTCGCTACAGGCAATCTACTTTGACTACGTACTGCGGTCGCACAATTCGAAGCTAATGGCGTGCTTTGGGTGCAGCTTTTTATAACTTTTTTTTGGGTAAACAAATGAAAATGCGTAAATTATTGATTATAATCAAGAGCAGCCACATCAGCAGAGAAAATCATGCAAATACCAAAAAAAATAGAAATAAGTTTTTCCATTTCATTTGGTTTGGATTTTTGGCATAATTTTCTTTCTGGCGGTCATTGTTGATTGCAAAGCCTTTTCGACCTTTTCATTTGGCATTTAAACAAAAGAAAAACGTTTCTAGATTTTTCTTTACTTATTTTTTCTGCCTCTTCTGCGCCATATCTCCTCCTCTCTCTCTCTTCTTTCTCTTTGTTACTTTTTTTATGCTTGACAAAAAACAATATGTTTGCCATTGGCATTGAAATTCATAATGAAAGTATTTATTCAATGGAATGGTTTTTTGGTTCTGTTGACTTTTAATGGCGTGCCTCTGGCTTTATTCTAGAAAAATGCAAATAGAAGCTAAAAAAAAAAAATATTCAATTGCTTTAAATTTATTATTTTTATTTGAATTTAAATGTTTCGATTGTTCTTTGAATTTAGTTTTATTTTTAGATAATTTATGCCAATTTGCTTTTAGTTTGTTTTTTTTGAAGAAAATCAGAGTAAATATTTGACTTCTACGCTGCTTGACCAAAAAATCCAATTAAGCCTAATCAATTTAGTTACACACACACACACACACACACACAATGTGTGATACCGAAAAATGGCTTTTAAGCTATTAGATAAATCGCAAAACAAAAGCTCAAAAAGGTTCACAGCATAGTTTAAGGCGCATAACAAACCGCTAAATTGTGTACACTGAACTTTGCTTGTGGCATAAAATGCACAGGTGCGTGCGTGTATGTGTGTGTGTAAATATATGTAAGAAGTTTATATTTGACATTGTCAAAACAAGCTTAAATGTGTCAAAGAAAGAAGAAAAAACGAAAACTGCCAGCAGCAGGTGTGCCAAAGTGTCACACAAAATTCCAAAAAAAAAAAAGGAAAAAAAATCAAGAAAAAAATGTACAAAATTTCTGGGAAAAAAATAAAACTAAAAACGGAAACAACACTAAGCTAGAACAAGAAAAAAAAAATGTTGCCAGCCCACAGAAATGTCAAATATAAATGTCAATAACAATGTTTGCAACCACTTACCGCAACTTAGGCTGCTGGTCATATTTACTTATCTTTTTTTTGCCCACCCACTGCCTCATATTCCTAATCTTGTTCTGGACAAAGTACTTCAAATGTTTGTGCAGTTTTACTAAACAAACAAGCAGCTACGCAAATTAAAAACGATTTTTTTTTACTCTTCAAATAGCAGAACTATTAAGTTTTAATACCATCCACCAGGGTTGCATTTTTATTAATATGCTGCTGTCTTATCTTTGCCATGAAAACCACAATCTTAACATCCCAGAGCAACGAAATGATCTATTCAAATTCGTATATGCAGTAATCTTATTGTTACATGGACTTTCCATATCTACTTATGTACAGCAATAAATTTTTTTTTCCGTTTAGTGTACACTAGAACAACAATCACGTCCCCCCTTACATCAGCGCACACACAAAAAGCCTCCCTTTTCACTGTTTTTTTTTTTTTATTTTTTTTGTTGAAGTTTAAGCTTGTTAATGTGATTTCGGTTTCCTATGGTACATTTAGAATCTTCAATAAATACGTTTTTTATTTATTTTATTTTTTTTTTTGCTGTATTTGGGAAGTGGAAATATTTTCGCTTAGTATTTCCCGCAGGCGTTAATTTGGCATAGAACCCAATTTTGGCGCAGACTTTCTAATTGCTTTGCACGCTCAATTATTGCTAATGAAAAACTTAAAGCTTTTGGAAAGCGGTTGAGCTATGTGCAAATATATTTGCGATTTGTTAAGTAATTATAAATTTGTTTTTAAAGAATATAAACTTTTATGGCAGCTGTAGATGATATAAATGTAATTTAAGTTTAACTGATTTATTGAATTAATTTCTTTTAAAAAAGTTATTTGTTTTCGTTTTATATAAACGCAATTTTTGAAATCATTAAAAAGGGGGCGTTCGCCAAATTTAAAATATGCAGTTTGGTTTTTACTTGACCAGAACTACATTCTTCACAATATGACTTACCAGTGTCGCACAGTGTTTTAATGAAACTAAAGCTAGAAACAGTAATATTTAATGAAAAATGGTTCCATATAGGATAAGTTTTAACTCTAAGCTTCATAAAAGTGGGTTCAGGATGTCTTTGTTGTTGGGATTAACTGCTGCAGTGTTCTTCCTCCTTTTATTTTGATCCTAAATTAATATTGACCATTTCACATAAGAGGTCGCCACTAGTACAATATATAGTATAAAACAATGTTTCAGTTTCCAAAAAGATTTCCGCTAAACCCTATTAAAATCATTGCTCTATGTGAACCAATGCCAAACGCTTCAGAAGTTGAGGAAAACGGACGGAAAGTGGCTGTTATGAGTTGAAACTGCTCGGCATCGAACGGCTACTTTTGCAACGCATATTACTGGCGTTGAAAAGTTCACCCCCCCCAGCCCAAAAAGTCATTAGTTTTTTCCAATACCCCTTCGCTCCTTCCGATTATCATTTAGACCGTTTAACGTCGCATAGCCTAGCTCATCAGCACACATACCAAAACATGGGTCGATGTTTGGATCATCTCAAAAAAACGAGTCGTTCTTGAGACACTTTAACTGTCAATTTCCCGAAAGATGGCAAAAAAGTAGCTTGCGATGGACCTTCTTTGAATAATATATTTGTAACCGTTTTTGAACAATAAATTCGTAAGCAAAAATCCTAACTTCTGTTTGACTGAAGCTTATATAAATAATTATCTATATATTTTATATAAAAATGCTCTGTTCGTTTATACGAGGCTTATAGACTTGAAAAGTTCTGAACCATTTAAGCCCAAATTTTGACACAACATGTGTTGAAGTTTGGACTCGGTTTTTATCTACTTTTATGTTGATAACATATCTGCGTTTGAAAATATATCAGTTTTTTTTGGAGTTTCACTGCACCTACTGGTGCGCCACCTGCCGGCTGCCAGCACTCATGCATGATAAACTGTACAGAAATTTAAAACAAAACACCATATGTGTGTGTGAGAAAAATGGCATCACTGCTTCTCATAGTTTTAGGTTAAGAACTATGACAGATGGAATGAAAAGTCTTATCATAAAAAAATATTTCG